>OMKQ01068697.1:17871-31922 GCA_900302335.1 Phycis phycis | reverse complement strand
GTGCAGTCAACCAAAACAGATGATCTGACTCATCTCAGCATTTCACTCACAAACAGCTGACTATAACTGAGGTCTATGGCATTTCTTTAAAGCAAATCATTGAACGGCAATAATGACCGAAACACACCCATGTACACAGACAAATATACCTCAACCCTGCCCCTAGACCCAGCCTTAGCCACGCCCCTATCCACGCCCGCCCATGCACTACCATGCACTCCAGGTCGTCCAGCCGCTCGCCCTCCAGTAGCTCTGTGGACGCCCTCTTAGGAACCCTCTCCTCTGGGACGTCCAGGTCCAGGGACTCCTGCTGCAGCAGGGGCCTCCCACGGCATACCAGGTGGTCCGCCTGGGGGGAGAGGCAGAGAGAGAGAACACAAGAGAGAGAGAGTGAGTTGGTGTTGTGGTAGTAGTACAACTAAGTAAGTAATCATATCCAAGGACATTTTCTGGTATGTTCTAAAGTAAAAAAGTAGTATAAAAGTAAACAAAAAAATTTAAAAATCCACAAATACGAAACAAATATTGTCAATTACAAATAAAAAGGGGAAGACAAATGGAGAGATGATTAAGGAGACGTATATATGGGGAGAGAGAGAGAAGAGAAAATGGGGGATGGATGAGTACGATAGGTAAATAAGAGACGATGGGGACACTTAGAGGACACTGGTCAACAGGAACAGGATGTGATGTGGGGAATGTTATGCTTTGAAAATAAGTCAATCACACGGTTGTGTAGACACGCGGTGTCAGAGAGAAAGAACACCAGAATAACTGAGTGAGAGTACATTTTCTATAAAACTGTACCAGAGTGTGCTGTGAGCTGGACAGAGCATCCAGGATCTCGTCCACGATGCGGTCAGACAGGAAGGACGCCAAGCTCAGCTTCACCTCACTGAACAGAACAAGATCAAGATTCAGGCGAGGATCAATCAAAAGGATGAAGGTGATGATTGAATCAAATGTTATAAACTCTCACACAGACACACTCGTAATTCCATAATAAGACATCCAGAGGCTACCTCCCTCCTACACACCTGATCTTGTTGATGATGTCCACCCCCGACTGCTCCAGGAGGGTCTTGGTGACGAAGCTGGTGGGCACCACCATCTTGGAGGTGCAAGCCTTCAGCAGCTCCTGCCGCAGGCTACTCCTCTTCATCACGTGGGGACACAGAGACTCAGCCGCGTCCACCATGGACCCCAACAGAGCCTGGCAGGAGGAAGAGGAGAATCCAACCAACGTCAACCCAATGAACTCAATGGAAGAGACATCAATGTTATTATACTTTGAATACTGTGTGTGTGTGTGTGTGTGTGTGTGTGTGTGTGTGTGTATGTGTGAGAGAGAGAGATTTCCATCCACCCATCCAGCTACCTATACTAGAATGAACATACTGTGTTGAAAGCGCAGTAGGCCTAATCTGCGGTCCAGCTGTCCTACTCTGCTACAGCAGAACTTCGGGGGGGAGACGGCAGAGAGCCCGGGCCGGAAACCAAAAACTGAAAGGGGCACTAAGGATCCCCCCTCCCCCTTCACACCTCCCCTCCATTTAGCCAAACCCCAGCCCTGCCCACTTAGTCAGCTCACCCACCACCCACCACTCCATTATGTACATCTCGTACCAATCGTCACGCTGCACACTGTATTGTATGTGTTGTATATTGTGTTTAGTTATTGTATTTGTGTAATTCCTTTTTGTTTGTCTATGAACACAAAATAAAATCCCTGACAATAATAACTCCTAATAATAACAATAATAACATAACAATAATAATTCATATATATAATAATAATACATGAAATCCTGCCCCATTGTTCCACAAACATGACCAATGGGGTCCAAGCAAGGCCTTTGACCAATCGATGGACACCTGAAATGTGTCCATCGATGTCCCCTTGCAAGCACCCAGCAGGGGGTAGGCCTCAGAAACCTGGTACATATCCAGGAGTATTCCAGTCTGCATAACAGCAGACCAACTCCCATGTACACCAGATTATATGCGGAGTACCAACAGCCAAATAACCCAGTACGAATACACTTCTTTGCACGCAGTGTTAGATGATGAATGAAGTGTGACTTGTGAGACTCCAGAGTGTGGCCACAGCAGCACCTGCAGCTGTTCATCCATGACGGATGCCACCTCGCCGGCTACGGACTCCAGCTTCTCCTGGATGGGCCCCACGGTGGCGCTGTTGAGCTCTTCTCTGGACACGGCTCCCAGGTGGTAGAGGTTGGGAAGGAGCTGCGAGGAGGAGGTGGGAGGAGAGATGATGGTTAGGGATCAGCAGCCCAGCCAGATGGGACATTTAGGACCGGCCAGGTGGGTGGGCTTGGAGTGCTCAAAGGTAAAAATCTGGAGCTGGACCTACATATCTGAGGATGGGGAACCAAAAAGAATGAGACTAGTCATGTAGATATTAAGTACGACAGTGAAAAATACGGTACTGAGAATAAATGCAAAAGTCAATTCCTAAAATTCCTAAAGGCTTCTTGATTCTGAAATCTAAATACAATAAGTTGCTTTGCCAATAATGCATGGAGATCTCTGAACCATGTTTTCCCCTCACACGTTCATTCAGTAGTGGGTGATGACAGTCATTCACGCTGACCACCAGCCCATCGGGAGTACTTAGCGTCTCGATAAAGGTCAAAAAGCATTTGGCTAGAAGCTATAGGAGGGAACTAACCAGGCCAGACACCCCTCTCTACCTCTCAGCTAAATCCTGCAGTACAACCACGAGAAAACAAAACGATGGACTTATCGCGTCTCTCTTCACCGTTTTAGAGTTCCTGGCGTCTCGGATGAAATTCTCGGCCAACTTGACATCCTCCAAGACAATGTCCGTCTCAGAGTTCCTCAGAGAGTTCAGGTGGTCCTGCACCTTCACGCAGATCCTGTCGATCATCTGTCAAATCGCCAGAAGGTAGGGAAGGACACACGTTCAATGGGAATATACACAAACGCTAACTAAAATGGACCTAGAAAGACACATCCTGTATAGGTCTGTATTCTATATATACACATGTATAATCTTACATGAATAGAATTACAATTCAGATCCAATAAATGACTGCCTAGAGGCACCAAATATCAAAATTAAGAATATCAAATATGACAAATATCAAAAAGATATGTCAGAAAATAACAAAGAATTTTCCTAAACAAACCGATGATACGGAAGTTGGCGGTGACAGGCACACTAGTACCATGGCGTGCTCCTACCTGCTGGGTCGTCGTGGTGACGATGCCCTGCTGCAGCCGGTAGGCCTGTTCCTGGAGGTACTTCCTGGTCTCATGATTCCGGTACAGGTAGTTCTCAATCTGAGGGGAAAGGAACAACTTTCACGCTGAACAACAAACCAACGGCACAGGGAACCTCATTCAGCCGTTCGCCTTCAGTCTTAATTACGTCAAGTTATGGTCAAATAGTCAGCTTTACAAATAAACTCGCCCTCTCTTGTCAAAGCTCGTCCGATCAAGGGAATTTTGCATGCCGTTTCCCCCATTCAATTAAACGTACATTAAATTAACAATTTCTCAGTACTACTCATTCTCAGACATGGACGCATGACATTAACATTGCAGGGTTATACCAGCAAAACAACATCCAACACAACTTCAATTTTCTGTCCAGCACCATTCATGCTCCATTACCGAAACCCACGTGCCCACATTTTGTTAGGTAAAAGCAGGAAGTAAGCATGGCCAGATGAGGTCTTCATACACAGCCTTTTACAAAGTGCTGAGTGGCATTCCCTTTGTGAGGGACATGGTAGCCCAAAGGGGGATCCTCAGTCTCTGTAGAAGTATGTGTGCGTAATGTGCTTTCTCAGTGTTTCTATGGGCTACTCCTTTGTTCAACACAATGAGGGCCAGACCTTCAGCAGGGCGTCCTCCGTCCTCTCAGGGTTGGCCTTCAGTGCCTGGGAGGCATCGATGATGGGAGTGGGCATGAAGCGGATGGTGAAGTTCCTGAGGGAGAGCAGAGACCCGTCAAACAACATGGACGATGGGCACACAGGAACACAGCAACCCTATCTCAAGTGTGTGCAAACTGGACATGTACTTCAGTGATTATGCCTCTGAAATAATACGCACCACTAAACAGGGAGAGCTCTCCACCGTTGAAGCTCTACTCGCATTCCATGTTTGCCTCATTCTCATTCATTGCCTCATTAAGATTAAATCCAAAAGAGGTACAGAATGGGCATCTGTACTGTTGAAATACACTGCATGGCCATTGTGTGGCGCAGACCACTTCAGATTGTTGCTTTAACATGACCCATGTGATCCATCCTGGTCTGTTTTCAGCACAGCGCGAAGAAGGTCGGCAAACACGCTGACCTTCATCGTGGATTTACTCTGAGACGCGAGGAGGCGTCTGTCCATCAGACACAACCCACACAGCTCAGCTGACAAATGCCCCCGGGGGGAATTCTCGTGGAAGCGGTACGCGTCTCTGGTGGCCACCCGTAAGCTCTGGGGACGTCTTGTCAACAACGGCGAAGCCCTGACACTCTGACTAGCTTCCTGTTGTGTCCCCCGTCGTCTGCTCCCTGACCTGCTCCCTCCGTGCACTGCCTTTACATGCTGACTACATGCTAACGTTTGGTGTGTTAGCCATCAGCCTACATTAGTTAACACCTATATGTGTTTCAAAATAATATACTACTTTTACATCCATATGACCACAACATTAATCTGCAATCACTAAGGAACACGATGGGCTGGTTTTTTTTTTAAAATAAATAATAAATAGATAAAACAAAAGACACAAAAGTGCAGTTCCAGCATCCGAGTCACTTAAATAAGGTGTATCACCACTACAGTGGTAATGTACAGAATGTACACACTGTCTTCACTGCATCGCTAGCTGCATGTTTTAAAACACAACTTCAGGGACTCCATAAGCATAAGCTGAAACGTTATGTGGGGAAATAATGGACTTCCTCTTCCTCTTCACACGCTCCAGTATCTACACCTCCCCCCCCGCCTCCTGTTCCTCCTCACCCGTCTCTCTCACCATCACTGTGTGGCAGTCCATTTGTAGAGGCTAACACCAACCAGCAGAAGAGTCTCTGGCCAACGTTCTAGTGATTAATCCGACATCTCCTTTAGTTAACAGCTCACAGTAACTACACATCAACACATTTTCCAGTACCTCCAATATGCATGAAGCACACAACAAAGTCAGAGAGAGGGTTTATTCCCCTAATACCAGTTACCAGCAACAATTACAAGTTAGGGGTGTTAGTTACTTTCATCTTTGGCCATATCGTTGTTGCATTGTCCCTTTGTATTGCTGCTGTCTGTTCTCTATTTGTTCTATTTGACTTGTTTGTATTGTTTTTGTATATTTTTTTGTATATATTTTGTATATTTTTGCAATGTTTCAAATTAAAAACTATTAAAAAGGCAGAGCCATCCCTAAAATAATGCACACCCTGGGAACATTATTGACCTGTGGTATAAAACAACAACATCATCTATAGACATTTCCCAGGACACTGATGACATAATGCAAGCATGGGATCACTGGTGTGCATGCACGCACACAGACACACACACAATGTGCATACTTACTTCTCCAAGGCGAGTGCTACATCATGCAGGCCCTGGGGACTGATGTTGTTTTTGTCCCAGATCACTGTCCTGCCCAACACAAAAACACAAACAGAGTGGTCATGGTGGACCCGCCATGTTTTGAAGGAAAAGGCAGGGCTGACTCTCTGTAGTCATGTACAAAAATGTATCATAAGATCTGCACTGAAACATCAAAAGCGTACTGTGGTATCGACTGTTCAGGAGGTGAGATGATACATTGACATCCATAAGTCTGCAAACACTCAATCACACAAAGTCAAGTGTGTAAGGATGAGTGGATGAACGGTCATTCATTATTCAGTACATTTCACTTAAAGATCTTCACTCAAATAAACAATGAGGTTGTAGGCTCCATTGGTCGTATGTTCTTAATTAAAACGTTTGTTCTTAAAACCTGCTAGGATATCCCTGAATGCACGCACACACACATGCACGTGCACACGCACACGCGCACACACACACACACACACACACACACACACACACACACACACACACACACACACACACACGAAGTTTGGTGTTGATCTGCAGGGCCTTGGCCAGCATCTTGGCCCCCATGTCCCCCATGGCGTTGCCGCTGATGTCCAGCCGAGTGAGGGAGGAGTTGCTGCCCAGCGCGTTCAGAACGATAGTCAGGTCGCTCTTCAGCCTGGAGTCTGCTAGGGACAGAGAGGTGAGAGGCTGGAGGGAGAAGAGAGAGCAAAAACAACAGCTGTCAGATGTCAGATATATATTTCTTTACTGTTGATCAGGAACAGACAGAACATGTATTTTATAGATGGGAGGAGTTCATGGCAACTTTTCAGCCTTTTATTTTATGATGTTAAAAAATATATTTTTAAATTATTATTAAACTCTCCCCATCTTTGGAAAAACTTGTCATAGGATTACGCACAGGTACTCAGAGACTTCCAATGATGAACATGTAAAAACCCACACAACTGGGTTTCTTAATGGAGAGCATTTCAAATGCAGCTTTGCACTCCAAGAGCACTGAGGAAAGGAACTAAGACGACATCAAGCTTGCTTTTTATCCCGGCTAGAACTCAATACTAAATTAATGCTGGGGATAAGAGACGGAATCATTTAGCAGTAGAATCAAATGGATTTCTTTATGATGACAGGGAGCGACCTCGGATTAAATAACTATCTGTGACGGAGCACTTATTCCTCCTCCTGTGGGGAATGGGTGTCTAACGCAAGGAACCACTGGGAGTCACAATCTGCGCTCACTATACCGGCCTTTTCACAGCTGGCCCCATCTGCTGGGAAATTAAACAATTCATCATAAACAAACACACACAAAGTAAACCCAGCGATTTTACTGGTATAAGCATAGAGCCAGAGAGAGACAGAGAAAGAGAGATAGAGACAGAGAAAGAGTGAGAGATTTTTCTTTTCTTTGTTTATTCCTTGTGAGGAGTTGTAGTCTGGCTGCATATGTTTGGAGGAGTTGAGGTCTGGAGGGGTGAGATGTGAAGTGATGAATGATGCACAGTAGATGCTCTCATGTGCATGCGATGATGTTTATTTCCAAAGGGGATGGAGATGAGATGAGCATATCTGTGGGACTAATAATAACAGTAATGGGAGACGGCACTGTTTATACTTATTATATTGTAAGCGTAATTATATTAGTTTTGGTCCGAAGATTCCATCCTTCAGGGCACACGACACACATTAAACCAGACATCAGAACGGCAGTGAATTGCTGATACTGTAGTAATGGTGGAAGGTCCCCAGCTAATGTTGCAATCTTGTACCTAATCTCCCACTAGCACTGCAGTGGCCACTGCAGCTAAAGCTGTAAATACTTCTCAAATCCTTTAATCCTGTAACTAGGTTTATCGCTCCACGGTGTACTTGTGAAAAGATCTAACCAGTACATGGTTTATTCCCCACTTAAAACACGTTTCACCTATTTCAAGCTCCCAAATCAAATTTTGGCTGACGATAATATTTTGGCAATTATTTATCACAAAGGTATATATGTATCATCCAATGCTGACAGAAACATAATCTTCAATTAAAATAAAAATAACAAAAAATGATATGGCTATTGCGAATGAAAAATATTGATTCAATATATTGATGTTAAACTCAATTAGTGGCATGAGTATAGCATCAAAACAAATATCATGTGACATTTATTGTGATTTGATTATTACACTTTTTTATTGACATGAAAGTGCACACGATCCAGCCCACACTCCTGGGGGACAAGCTGGGACACACAGGGCTGGACCATCACCTCAGGTGGACCTTGGATTACCTCACCCACCGGCCACAGTGTGTGAGAACCCGGGACTACATATCGGACACAGTTGTCTGCAGTGCGGGGGCTCCACAAGGAACAGTTCTGGCTCCTTTCCTCTTAAGCCTCCACACTGCAGACTTCTCCCATCACTCACCCCACTGCCATCTTCAGAAGTCCTCTGATGACTCATCAGGGATGGGGATGACAGAGCGTACAGAGGACTTGTATAGGATTTCACAGACTGGTGCTTGTGGAAATGCCTCCTGATCAATGCAGGGAACACCAAGGAGCTGGTGGTGGATTTCCACAGACACCGTCATCCATACACACCGGTGAACATCCAAGGAACGGATATAGAGATGGTGACATCTTACAGGTACCTGGGTGTTCACTTGAACAATAAACTGGACTGGACTCATAGCTCTGCTGCACTTTATAAGAACGGCCAGAGCAGACTATCTGCTGAGAAAGCTCAGGTCCTTTGGAGTGCAGGGACCACTGCTGAAGTCTTTCTATGACTCTGTAGTGGCAGCAGCCTTTTTCTATGGAGTAGTCTGCTGGAGCAGTGACATCTCTGCTACTGACAGGAAGAGACTGGACCAGATGATCAAGAAGGCCAGCTGTATCCTGGGCTGCCCACTCGACTCAGTGCAGGTGGTGGGAGAGAGGAGGGTGATGGCTAAGCTGTCATCACTGCTGGTGAAGGACTCCCACCCCCTGCAGGTCACCCGTACATCTCTGGGCAGCTCCTTCAGTGGCAGACTGTTGCACCCCATGTGTGTGAAGGAGAGGTACCGCAGGGCCTTCCTTCCTGCCGCAGCCAGACTATTCAATCAGCACTACTCACACTGGACTCCTCCTCACCCTACATACAGTCCTCACACCCATACAGTCTTCCAATTCATCTAATTCAGTACAATCCACTGTACAATTGTATGTATTTCAATACAATTGTACATCATTATTACACAATTATTTATGATATATCTGTTCTACTGTATATATTTATTTTTTCTTCCAGGTCAATATTTTTTCTCCGATGCAATATTTTTAAAATATACCTCCTTGTTATTCTATTTTTCTTTTCTTTCCTTTTATCTCTTTATCTTATTCTGTATTGTAACCGTCTCTTTTTTCTGTACCTAAACTGCTGCACTGTAAATTTCCCCGTTGTGGGACGAATAAAGGCTTTTCTTATCTTATCTTAACTCAAGCATAGGAGCTCAGGTTGAAATTTAAAAAATATATAAATCCCCCAATCCATTCCATTGTTCTGAAATAATAGTCATACTTGCTATTACAAATACACTGAGTGTACTTGACATGTTATTGTTGTAACCTATATAAAAATGTTTGCAGATGCAGATAATCTATGTTCCCCTCTACCTCAAGGCAGAAGCATCTGCCTTTGTAGGACCTCCTCACCTCAAAGCCAAGCACAGCTCATCCCATGAGTCTCTGTCTGCCTTCAGCTAGACGGGCTGAATTGAGGCCATGGCCAGTACATACAGCGCGGTATATCCAGACCCTGAGGCCAGTTACTCTTAATGGCTGTTTGTGTGTGTGTGTGTGTGTGTGTGTGTGTGTGTGTGTGTGTACACACTGAGGGTTGCACTCGTAATGGAAATCCACGTTACGGCAAAATAATTACTAAACAGCATATATTTAGCATAACATTGCACTCCTCGTGAACAGTGGTGTGAGGCCAGGAGGACTAGAGGAACATTATCTCTCTGTAATGGACAGAGAATGGTCAATAAAGCGTTTTTTTTTCCCATTTAGGGGACCTTGACAAAATACCCCAACAATCCCCAGGGCTGTAATCCTCTTTCCTCTCTTTTTTAAACTCCAAAATTGGAAGCAACCAACCCAGTCCACATGCCTCTGTCTGCAGCAGATAGACACCTGTGGAGGGTACTTCTTTAGAATTGGCCTTAACAACTTCATGGAGCGTCAGCCTTGGGCAGTTCAGCAGGACCATCAGCCTATATACTGGTGGATGCTAAACGGGAAAGATTTTTCAACCTGGACCCTATTTTGTGATAACTTTGGGTCTAAGGGACTAACATCTTAACAATAAAATTCTAAGATTTTTTTTTTTTTTTAATTGGTCCTGTTCTGTGCGAGAACCCTGCAGCCATTAAAACCATCTCAAAACATAACTTCATAGCCCTCATTCCCTGATGGTATTAATGACCTCACTTTATCAAGTGGCTTATTGTAAAGTTTGATCGCATTATGGTTCAGCATCTGGGAATCAAACCAAATGTTCACATAAATAGTAAACCCCTGATTTTAATTACGAGTTGCATCCATCCAGAGGTTTTTGACTGATGCAAAGTG
Source organism: Phycis phycis (assembly GCA_900302335.1). NCBI lineage: Eukaryota > Metazoa > Chordata > Actinopteri > Gadiformes > Phycidae > Phycis > Phycis phycis. The sequence continues at coordinate 21,709 of OMKQ01068697.1, read as the reverse complement.
GATGCAGATTGATGGGGGGCTGTCCGTTACAGTTGACCTGACATTCCCATGTAATAAATAACCCACCAGTGCTGTAGCAACAGACTTTATGGGCTGTAAAGTACCAAGCAGCTGATCACCAGCCATGGATGTGCGAGGAAGAGAGTGAAAGGGAAACAACTTGGCGTTTGGCTTTCTGACTCAGAGGCAGTGGAGGTGGCCTACTCACCGAGTCTTCCTCCTGAATCATTTGGACCAGGTTGTCCAACACCGGAGCCAGATTTCTAACAGAGGTAGAAGGAAACAATGTGACAAAGGCAAGACAAGAATATAAGAGCATAATGCTGAACTGACATTGAGCGTAGATGTAATGTTTGGTTGTCATATTTTGTCTGTGACTATCCATCGCAGATATTCTGCTGGGGATTTTTATTCTGCAGATAAAACCAAAGAAAGAGCTTAATGGGTGTAAGACCCTGAACCATTTGTGCTTATTGCTTCACTATACTGAGTTTGTCGGCTTCTTCCTGTAGCAGTCTGGCTGGGCTAAAATGCAAGCCTTTTGGACTCTTAGGAATCTGTGTCTAGTGGAGGAGGTGACTGTTTGCTTTAGCCGGCAGCTAGCCTTTGTTTAGTGAACAGTTAAGTGAGCTGACTGGCAGACTACGTGCATCCGTTTACCAGCGGCTAAATGTCACATTTTACGAATGATAGATTATTTTTACGATACAAGATGTTCTGGGAGTTTCCCTACTTGCCTGCCCACTCACAATACCCCAACTCCTGCTCAGAAGACAGCTGAAATCAGGACACCTTCCCTAACCCCTCCGCCCCCAATGGTACGGTTCTTACTTGGACTTGATGTTGGTGAAGTTCTTGCCCAGTGACAGGTGTCTAATGGACCGGTTCTTCGCAAGCCACACCAGGAGAGTGGAAAGGTCAGAATCCAGGCCTACACACCAATGTCAAGCATGTTTTCAAACATTTAGTCACAGTATGGTCACAATTACATATTGCATTACACATCGAAAATGACATTGTACTTATGGTCAAAGACACCACCAGCTATTTTTGCTCGCTGGGCCCTGCATGGTCCTTCTCACCGTTATCAGAGATGTCGAGGCTGGAGATGTTGGGGATCTCCGCAATGCAACCTTCTAGAATCTGAGAACCTCCCGACCGCAGCTGGGATGCAAGAGAAGGAGAAGGTACGTCAGACTCACTGGAAACACGCGAATCGAGGAATACCAAGCCAACAAGGTGAAGACAGCATGAAGTGTCTGGAGCTGATGTGCTTGCTGGAAAAGAGACGATGGCGACGATGACAATGATGATGATGATGAACATGATGATGATGATCCAAAACGGCCATGAGTGCCATAGCCACCATGTTAAGGATGGAACGTAAGGCTCACACAAAGCGGTTAGCTGCAGCGGCGCCCAGGCAGTCATGCATGCATGTATTTCTGTTTTCCAACTAAAACGATGGAGAAACAGCTAAACGATAAACATGCTTCCAATAACCGAATGAAAAGAAAAAAGCAACGCCAAAGAAATAGAAAATGTTAATCGTCGAACAGAATACAAAAAAGAGCATGTTATTATCTATTAAGCGAAAATCAAAAGCTACCATAGCAAATACTGTAGTGACCATATATAGCGAGCAGCCAGTTACTTACACAATGGCCAAGCTTATAGAAGCGTGGGGAGGGAGGGAGGTTGGGAAGGTCACATGTTAGAGAGAAGCCAGCAACACACAAACAAAAACAGACATACGGTCAATGGCTCGTTTCTAAGATCCAAATGACCCATCAGGGGGAGTTCATGAAAGGATCATGAAAACGTGCAAGTGCATAGAAATACACACATGCACAACCACACCCACAACCACACACCCACACATATACACATGCACACACTTGCATACGTATGCACATATGTACATAAATACATACGGAAATGCATACATGCATACATGCATACATACATACATACATACATACATACATACATACATACATAAACATGGAAGAGCCTGCCCTACATTTCGGTATTAGAGATATAAAATCCTCACTTTGCAATACAAAGATCGACTGGAAAGCATCTCTGAATGCTTCATTAGGCCATCCAAACAGTGATGGAAACTCACATGCTCAAATATAGTTTCTCCAATGGCTGTGAAGATTGCAAGAGGGATTTGAGAAAGGGGGCTTCCTGTGCAATTTGCAATTTGCATTCATGTGTTCTTTGGCAAAGCCATTCAATTCAAAGTGTGTGTGTGTGTGTGTGTGTGTGTGTGTGTGTGTGTGTGTGTGTCTGTGTGTGGTGGCATGATTCAAAACGGAAACAGAATTTGTCCTGCTTTCACCAAGCTCTTCACTTTCTATTCATCTCTCTCTCCCTCTCTCGCGCCCAAGTATATCCTTGCAGAGGCTTTTAACAGTGCCACTGGCTTGTCAAACTATTCTGAAGAGGGGCCCAAAAAGGCTAATTGCTTTTCCCTTTTTTTTAAAGCTATTAAAAGGGTACTTGAAAATTAGACCAGCATTGGCAACTTTACAAAACCACTGAAGACCATAATTTGATTATCCTCCTAATGCTGCACCTAAAATTGACTTTCCTCAATAATATACACGCAATATACACTAATGCGCACAGATTTTTTCATTGTAAGTATAAATCACGTAAATATAAGCCCTCCCCCTTCAAATAAATACAAAAGGATATGATCAAGCCTAATCTAATCAAATGTACTTTTGACCAAATGACTCAAACACTTAACCAAGACATAATTAACTAAATAAAGACCCCAACTGATGTGTGGCTTGTATAGCCTGTGGCATGTAAACACAGTAAATTGCCATTTCTTGAACATAACTCAACACAACCTAGCCAATAGAGATCACAGTACTGACACACCCTGTGGTCCTAGCATGCTGGAACACTCCCTGTCATCAACTCTAGTACTACACTTTCTGTGATGTCATCTGGGATCTGTGATGGTTCCTCTTGTATTCAATATACATGATGGGTTTGGCTTACATGTACTTGGCTGATTGTCTTGTCTAGATCGTGTGGTGAGTGGAAGCCAGAGTGCTTGTTTACTCTGTACACTAAACTAATTGAAATCCTAGCAAGGTGTTATGTTCATATGATTGTGGCCAGCAAGGGGAGAAAAAAGTTGCAGAATATGAGGAGTAATTACTGACAATACTGTGTTGTCCTTGGGCAATTACAGACCTGCTTGTGGAGTTTGCTCATTCTGCATGAAAGCATCGTAGAATTGGCAGTAATGACCCCTCATAATACGGCAGACCTCAAAATGACGCATTTGAGTCATTCATTGTGAATGTGTTCATGGACAGAGTGGTGCGGTGTTGTGTGTGAACACTACCTCACAACAGCTCAGGTCCAAGGTGACTTCCTTGATATTGGGGTTGCTGGCCAGGCCAAGCAGAAGAGCTCTACATGTAAGGAAAGCATAGCAAGATTATGGTGTGAACAATATACAAATAAAACAGGGTCTGCAGTCGAGCATATTACTACCATCATGAATCATTCCAAATGTATTATTTACAATTTCTTCTGGATTTTCTTTTGCTACAATAAAAACAATAAAAAATGTTACCAATGTTCATCGGAGTAATACATAGACTGGACAATATAATGACAAAATTGGATGCGGTTACATCCAGTGTTCTAATAACCTCATTCTGTTCCATCCTAATTCACATCATAAATGATGGTTACAGTACAGACAACCTCGGCTCATTCAAATGTGGTACAGCAACACTTCGACGACAGAGGAAGTGGATGGAGGGAATGGTGGTGGTGGTGGTGGTGGTGGTGGTGGTGGGGG
>OMKQ01068697.1:0-16959 GCA_900302335.1 Phycis phycis | reverse complement strand
CCCCTACCCCGCCCTGTCCATCTGTCACACACATGGTCACACACACAAAGGCTGCCTCATCTATTTCACACAACACACCGTAGTTACACTACACTGCACTCCCTGCGCTACTAAGGCTAGCATAGCACGTGGCTGTGGTTATACACCTTCACCAATAGATGGCACACAGGATGACTGGCAGACGGGCCCATGTTGATAAGGGTGGAGGGGGAACAGCCAGTCTAATTAAATAACAAATAACTAATTGTTTTCTCCTAATCTGATTGTGGGTCATCTTTGGAAAAACATTGAACTGAGGGTGCCAACGCAGAAAAGACAAAAACGTTTTGGATTGAAACCGAATTTTTTTTTTTTATGCTGGCAGCTATCCTGAGTTGAATGGAGAACACGTCATTGAACTTTATAAATTGCTGTGTCATGTAAATATATCATGCTTAGAGGGCTTAGACTGAGCTCTTCTACAAGAAAGAGTTCCCCTTTCAGTTCAGTTTGTCTGGTCCCCATCCAGACAGTGCGTGCAATGTCTCTGGGGCCTTGACCCTGACCCAGACATTTTTTATTGCTTACTGTTGACATTTTGTCAACAGTAAGCAATAATGTAAGGATTTCATCCTGTTTATTTGTCTGTGTCATTTTCCTTAGTTTATGTATTATCTTATGCAGCTCTTTAGCATGATTGTGATGTGGGGGGAGTTTCAAATGGGGAACATGGTGAACTGTGGTGAATTTGACCAAGTTGAATTTGGCACCAATGAAAACTGTTGGGAGAAAAACGTTCAATGTGGCAAGAAATCAGGGGGATCCATATCAATTAGGTCACATGACCCATTGTATGTTTGGCTGAGGTCAACTTCACCGCTTCAAAGACCTTCAGGCTTGACTGGCTGCATCAGAACCAGCTCACACTGACCTTGTGGAGATGGACAGCTTTTATACAGATCACTCCTCATGAGCCGCCTCATGTGACGTCTGTTAAACAAGGGACTTGTTTTCTGAATCTGGTTCTGAGCGCCCGGTTATGGGCTGAGCAGGAGTAAAAACCATGTGCAAACACAGAACTCCACGCAGAAAGGCCTGAGGTCTTTCACCGTAGGCTCGCAGTGCTGACCACCCAGTCACACGGCTGACTTAGGTGGAAGGTGAAGGTGCTGTCGGCCAGATTTGGGAGCAGGTCAGCTATTTCTTCTCAATGTCGGGAAAAACGTAGGGAGGGATTTGACTAGAGAGGGTTTTTACGGTTGATTAGCCAAAAAGATACGCTCTCCTCTGCTGTTTTCTGCTCCCCTTGCTTTCCAGCTCCCGAGTCCTGCCTCAACACTCTGGCTGGCTGGAACGCGGTGTCCGACGGGCCGCCGCCCTTCACAGCGCCCCAGTGACTGCTCACCTGTGAGGGAAGACGCTCTTGGACATGTTGAGGACCTCCAGGTGCTGCAGCGTCCCGCGCAGCAAAGCCGAGCACACCTGCAACAGAAGCAACATGATGCGTGTGTGTGTGTGTGTGTGTGTGTGTGCGGGTACGTGTGCCTGTGTGTCTGTGTGAGTGAGTAAGTGAATGTGTGTCCAAAGTAACATTTCGGCTGTTGCCGTTTGAAACGTACTATGTTCGATTGCAAAATAGCAGTAGACATAGTCCTAAGTTCTGATGTTAAAAAGAATGTCATCATTTTGTGACCTGATTGAATGGTTGAGGTGGAATGATTGCACATGACAAAGAGAAAATATCAAAAAGAAAGTCAGAAAGAAGAAGTGGGAGAACTAGGAACAGAGAGGGGAGAGAGAGAGAGAGAAATAGAGAGAGAGAGGGGAGAGAGAGAGAGAGAAATAGAGAGACAGAGTGGCAAAGAAAAAGCCATATCTGAGACTGGCCAATAAAAGGAAAAGATTAATATGGGCAAAAGAACACAGACATTGGACAGAGGAAGATTGGAAAAACGTGTTATGGACAGACAAATCCAAGTTTGAGGTGTTTGGATCACACGGAAGAACATTTGTGAGACACAGAACAACTGAAAAGATGCTGGAAGAATGCCTGATGCCATCTGTCAAGCATGGTGGAGGTAATGTGATGGTCTGGGGTTGCTTTGGTGCTGGTAAAGTGGGAGATTTGTACAAGGTAAAAGGGATTTTGAATAAGGAAGGCTATCACTCCATTTTGCAACGGCCCTGTGGACAGCGCTTGATTGGAGCCAATTTCCTCCTACAACAGGACAATGACCCAAAGCACACCTCCAAATTATGCAAGAACTATTTAGGGAAGAAGCAGGCAGCTGGTATTCTATCTGTAATGGAGTGGCCAGCGCAGTCACCAGATCTCAACCCCATTGAGCTGTTGTGGGAGCAGCTTGACCGTATGGTACACAAGAAGTGCCCATCAAGCCAATCCAACTTGTGGGAGGGGCTTCTGGAAGCGTGGGGTGAAATTTCTCCAGATTACCTCAACAAATTAACAGCTAGAATGCCAAAGGTCTGCAATGCTGTAATTGCTGCAAATGGAGCATTCTTTGACGAAAGCAAAGTTTGAAGGAGAAAATTATTTCAAATGAAAATAATTATTTCTAACCTTGTCAATGTCTTGAATATATTTTCTATTCATTTTGCAACTCATTTGATAAATAAAAGTGTGAGTTTTCATGGAAAACACAAAATTGTCTGGGTGGCCCCAAACTTTTGAACAGTAGTGTATATGCCGTATAAGACTAATAGACCATTACACAATATGCTTGACAGTCTGGCATGAGTGAGCTTCCCAGTGTAACCAGGCTTTAAGTGTCTTGCTTGAAGGTACCTCTGGCATGTTAGATGGTGCTTCCTGGTCGCTAAGTCGGTCATTAGCCCCTCACCTGCCTGCCCTACATCCACTGGAGTGTATGACCTACATACTGAAGTGAAACACCTACATGCTGGACTGAAACACCTACATGCTGGAGTGTAACACATATATGCTGGAGTGTAACACCTACCTGCTGGAGTGTAACGCCTACCTGCTGGAGTGTAACGCCTGTACCACTTTTGCTCAGAGTGTACTGTGTGTGCGGTTGGGTCCTACAGACAACCTGTCATAGTCTTGGGGATCATGAGCTGTGAAGTTTTATGAGCCCCTGACCTACAGTGGTCCTGGAGAAGTGGATGTCCACATTATGTATGAAGTAAGAATGGAGCCCGGGTGTTTCCTGGTTCCTCCAGAAGTGAGATGAACCTCAGATCTGTGTTTACAAATGTTTTTTAAAAAAGTGTGTGTTAAGGTTTCAAATCAACAACATGTAGACCACAGTAGAACTACACTCGCTTCTGAAAGCTTCATCCACTCACTCTTTGGTAGAATATCTCCATAATGGAACAGGAAACAAGGTGCAACTCCCTTTCAGTTTTTGGTGTCCGGCCCAGGCTCTCTACCATCTACCCCTAGGAGTTCTTTAACATAGTAGGACTGCTGGATCTGAGACTAGCCAGGGCCAGACCAGTCTGTATCAGCTGTCTGTTGGTTGCCAGGTATTAGCCAAGACTGAGTAGGATTACAGTGGCTGTAATTGTTCATTAGCACAGATCAGGACAGGAGGAACCAACCACACAAGGCTCATGCCTTCAGCCTAGGGTCATTACCTTCATGTGTTTCATCCTGAGATTAAACTGTTCAGTTGGACTAAGTCTTTGAGTTGGTCCGTAGATCAATAACCTGTTTATATTTATTATTGTATGGGAAGAGTATGTTAACAGCATATCAGCAGAATATCTGTTGTGGTTAGAGTCTTTATCATCTATTATCCAGACATGGAACTAGGCTTTGGTCCCATGTAGAGAAGGTTAGTCTATTCCATGCTGATAAGCCTCTTAGTCCACAGCCGTGGGAGTGGATCTCCTGGGAAAGCTCCTCTACTCTTTGGCTTTCAGAAAAGTGGACATCCTGCCCAGAGGAGAAACTTGGAACGATGGAGGAGCTACTTTTACCCAGTGGGGAGGAGGAGGCACGTTCTGAGAACAGCTCCTTCGCTCCTGTGGAGAAGGAGGAGAAGACAATGGGGGAGCATCTCAAGAGCTTCTTCCTGGAGACGATAGCTGTGAAACTACGCCGGAGCCTCCGGAATTTCCTGAAGAGGAATGGCCTGCTGACTCTGTCGGTGCTGGCTGTGCTGACCGGCTGTGTCCTGGGCTTCGTCCTGAGGGGGAGTCAGCTCTCCACCCAGGTAGGACCGGGCCGTAGCTCGTTCTGTCACAAAGCTGTGTGGCTGTGCCTCTTGGTCTTATTTGACCATTTCTAAATGGTGGGATCCAGAGGTAGATGTGTTGAGAACATGAACTCTGACTAAAACAATATATCAGCTATATTCTGTACTCATATACACCATGTCAAGAACCTCCTGAAAAGGTTTTGTTAACACACGGATAAGAACAGTCAAACATTTCAGAAGAACCATAATTTACTTGGAAAGCATATTGAGGTAGGATGAGTAACATGAGGTCTGAGTGGTTTAGCTTGTGAACTTTGACCTGAGATCTGATTGACACGCAGCTGACTCTTGATCTAGATGACCTCGCAAGTGTTCCTTAAGCCCCAACCAAAACAAAGGTCTCTTTAGGCACACAATGTTAGCATTGGAACATCTCTAGTTCATAATAACTAGGCACTGGACGGCTAATATGCTCAGTCACATTGAAATTGTTAATAGTCACACATTGGTTGAGATCAAAAAGCTGACGTTAATGTGGTAGTCGTTGCTGGTAAGCTAGCATCATAGGTCCTCAATGTACATAGCATGGTAGGGCACTTAGCATGTTATGGTACTTAGCATGATAGGATACTGAGCATATTAATGTACATAATGATATGAGTAATTTGGTACTTCACTTGTCAGGGTGCTTAGCATGTTAAGGAATGTAGTATGCTTGGATACTTAGCAAGTAAGATACTTGGTAGACTTGGTGGGTGTTCTTGTCTTTGTATTTGTGATTATGTTTGAGAGATATGGAGCATCTTTAAACTTTTGCCATGCACTTGTTTCCAGGCTAAGATCTATTTCTCATTTCCGGGAGAGCTTCTGATGAGGATGCTAAAGATGTTGATCCTCCCTCTGATCACATCCAGGTATACATGCCCAGTCATGGACCTCATAACACCCTAAACCTGGACCCTATAGGCCTGGTCCGTATAAACCCTGACAATATTAACCCTGACTTTATAAACCAGGTCTTTATAAACCTGGTCCTTATAAACCCTGTGCCATTAGCCGTCTGATGTTCATAATCTGGGACTGGTCCTTGCTGGGTGTCCCGGCCTGTCAGCCCTACGGTTGGCCAGGCCTGTCATGGGAGGCGGGATTAAAGCAGTACAACTCTGATGAGGTTTTACCGTCAACATGCTAACATTATAGCACAGCTAACGCAGACACAGTTCATATATAACACAGCTATCACAGATACAGTTCATATAGCCTGATCACAAGTAACACATCTGTGTAGTCACTCAGATCAGACTTCAGAAGCATGGACGAGATGATCTTTAGAGACAACAAAGCTGTTATCAGGCTGACTATCTGACGAAGAGGCCAGTGATACACATGGTTCCACAGGTGTTTGGAAGTGCTTCTGGATGTTTTCATGGCTGTGTGGATGTGAACATGGATCGTGTGCAGTGGTTGGGAGAGGTTTGGGAAGAGAGTACACCCTCCTGAATGGCATACGTTTTAGCTCAAAAATGAATGATAACCACAATGATATAAATGTGCTCTTTTGGATGAGGAAGCAATGGTACCTTGTAGCTTGCACTGTTGGGGACATTGCGTTAGCCTGATTGGGTCAATGAGTTGTCTGTCAAGGCACTGCTTCAAATCGACTGCTTATGAGCAAAAGGTCTGATTTGTGAGAAAGGGAGGTCTGGCTACCCATTTGTGACCTTATATGGTATATTCTGTAGGATGTGACCTTATATGGTATATATTGTAGGATATGTATCAGATATGCATCAAGATAGTATCAATATAGATGCAACGTTATATAAAGTATAGGATCTGACCTTATATAGTGCAGGATGTGACCGGGATGTGACCTGATACAGTATAAGATGTGGCCTTGTATGGTATAGGATGTAAATTCATATAGGATGTGACCTTGTATGGTATCCCCAGCCTGATGTCGGGTCTCTCTTCGATGGAGTCCAAGGCGTGCTGCAGGATGGGGGTCTTGACCGTGACCTACTACCTGTGGACCACCTTCATTGCCGTAGTGGTGGGCATCCTCCTGGTCATCATCATCAAACCAGGGGTGGGAACGGATATGGAGAGCAACCGCCTTGGGGGGGGTCCGGTCATGACCTCAGCTGATGCTTTGTTAGACCTCATCAGGTACTGCTGAAATACTACAGTAGTACTACAATACTACAGCACCTACTACAATACTACAGTACTACTACATTACAACAATACTACAGTACCTACTGAAATACAATAATACTACTACAATACAACAGTACTACTACAATACTGCAGTACTACTACAATACTGCAGTACTACTACAATACTATAGTACCTACTATAATACTACAGTACAACTACAATACTACAGTACTTCTAATACCTACTATATCAGTGCTCAGGAGGTCGAGCAACTGGGTGGTTGTTCGATACCCTGCTCTTCCTAGCTGTCGAGGTTTACACAGCCTCTCCCCTTTAACCATACCACCACCTGAGGCCATGGGGAGGGCCTGTCTGAAATGTCATTCTTAAAGTGAAATCTAAATGTAAGGCACTATAATGAACTGGTGTGGTTCCTCCACCAGGAACATGGTTCCCTCCAATCTGATTGAGGCCACGTTCCAGCAGGTAGGAGAGATCCTGTCATATGCCTGTCATCGCATCAGACATTCATAGCAGTAAGCTTGTAGGACACAACATCGTGTGAGCATGTGCATGTTTGTTTTCCAGTACAAAACAGACCTGGTGCCCATCCTCAAATTGCCCACTAGGACCGTCAAACCCAACTTTGTGTACGTGGTTCCTGACGACAACGATCCCAGCGGCCGTGCAGTGTACCTGGAGCTGACCCCCCCCCCGGAGATCCTGTACAAGACCAGCCCCGGCAGCAGCCAGCAGATGAACGTCCTGGGCATCGTCATCTTCTCTGCAACCATGGGTAAATGTTGCCACGACAACCAAGCCCAGCGCATGCCGGTTCTTCCGTAACCCCGGGTCGCACAACTCCCGCTCATGGGCGCCAACCTTGTGTTCTGTGGCAGGTCTGCTACTGGGCAGAATGGGAGAGCGAGGCGCCCCGTTGGTCAACGTTTGTCAGTGCATCAATGAGTGTGTCATGAAGATCATCAACGCGGCAGTTTGGTAAGCTGCAAGAATATCCTGTGACCCTTTAATATTTTAAGAAGGTTTTAACATTGATGTGACTGCACTAGACTGTGACTGCACTGGAGGCTTTTCTAACAGCCTCTAGTGCAGTCCACTTCTAAAGGGCTCCACAGCCTTTACTAGATCATGGTCTCTAAAGGGGTCACCACAGCCTTTACTAGATCATGGTCTCTAAAGGGGTCACCACAGGGGTCTGGGGGCCATGGTTGAGCATGGAACACAGCAGACCGCTCGGACACTGACCTCACACAGCTCATTCAATCAGATTACAGCTTTGAATGACGTTCTCAAACCTACATAATCCATACCTTAATTTCCAAAACTCATCCCATAAAAACAGAAATACATAATGTTTTAAAAGTTAAAGGTGTAGTATGTAACACAACCCTGAGTGTTTAGAATGGGTACTGCAGTCTAAACTCTCAGCATGAGAGAGATGCCTCTGCCCCCCTCCCCCCAATCTCCGGCTTTGAAGTGCAACTTGTGTGACAGTCATAGAGATCTGGAGCAAAAGAGGACGAGGCTTTTGACCAGGGGGTCCATCTGTTCCAGGTACTTCCCCTTCGGCATCATCTTTCTTGTGGCTGGTAAGATCCTGGACATGCAGGATCCCAGCACACTGGGCAAGAAGTTGGGCTGGTACACCATAACCGTCCTGGCCGGCCTCTTCGTCCATGGACTCATCCTCCTGCCCTTGTTCTACTTCATCCTCACTCGGAAGAACCCTTTCACCTACATCAGAGGCCTGTTACAGGCCATGGTCATCGCCCTGGCAACCTCCTCCAGGTATCTCACATGCTCATCGTCCTGGCAACTCCTTGACTGGGCTATATATATATATCATATATATTATTTGGAAATGTAGTGATCTAGCACAGTCTCGAACCCTAAGGCTGCCTGTCTGTCTCTGTGCAGCTCTGCTACCCTCCCCATCACGATGAAGTGTCTGTTGGAGAACTGCCAGGTGGACCGGCAGATTGCACGCTTCGTGCTGCCGGTGGGAGCCACCATCAACATGGACGGCACTGCTCTGTATGAGGCAGTGGCAGCCATTTTCATAGCCCAGGTCAACGACTATGAGCTGGACCTGGGTCAGCTGGTGACCATCAGGTAGACTACGTCAGGCAGACTCTCTACATCAGATAGACTATGCCAGGTAGACTTTCTACATCAAATAGACTCTTGAAGTCTCTGCTAACTCCACACTAACTTCCAGCTAACTCCCTGCCTACTTCCTGCTAACTCCACACTAAGTTCCTGCTGACTTCCTGCTAACTTCCTGCTAACTCCACACTAACATCCTGCTGACTTCCTGGTCCTGTCTAGTATTACGGCGACGGCAGCGAGCATCGGGGCAGCTGGGATTCCCCAAGCCGGTCTCGTCACCATGGTGATTGTACTGACGTCAGTGGGTCTGCCACCAGATGACATCACACTCATCGTGGCCATTGATTGGGTCCTGTAAGTAAACCAGAAGGCCTGTTTGTCTAATAGAATTCATGAATAGATGATAAATCATAAATTCATAAATAGATGAATAGATCATAAACTGACAAGGGTGGCGGCTCAGCAATTTCAACAGCGCTGCCAAGTGTTACCCTGATGGATGAGAACCAAGAAAATGTCCCCCTCCAATTGGGCTGCCATCTGGATTCATCCATCAATGGCCCATTATCCAGTGCACCCGTTTCACTAACCCTGACCTCGAATCTTGTGGCAATTCAAAAGAGTAACTTCACCTCTACAGCAGCTAACTAACCCGAACCCTGTTGGACCAGAGATGGCAATATCCTGGCTCTTTAATGATTACTTCTAACAATGAATAGCTTGCTTGGACGCAAGATAGATGCATTGTCATTTTGAATTCCACCCAGGGACCGATTCCGGACAATGATCAACGTGCTTGGTGATGCTCTGGCAGCAGGCATCATTGCCCACCTCTGCCGGAAAGATTTTCCTCTTAGTGGAACTGGAAAGGTAATGCCAACCCAAAACCTATCCCTAATTCCACTGCCCTAACCCTTAGCCGACCCTACCCATTAGACGACTCAAAATCCCAACTCTACAGATCCCTAACCCTACTTCACCTCAAGACCCCAAATATAGCTAACCCTCACTCCACTCCACCTCAAGACCCCAAATATATCTAACCTTAACTCCACTCCAACTCAAGACCCAAAATGTATCTAACCCTAACCCCCTCCACCTCAAGAGCCCTAATTCACACCTGACTTTAAAACTGTAAACTTTAACAAACCTTTCGTGCACCTCACCTTGTTCCCACGGAAACCTGCATGTTTGAAAAGTGGGCGTTTTGGCATATTTCTCCCCAGACTCTCCCATCCTACGGTACCCAGAACCCGGGGCATCACGTGCCGATGACAGAACTTCACACACACAAGGACTGCCTCTTTGACAACATGAGTGACTCTGTCAACGATCCGCACACACACACCGTCTACTACAACATCTGTCAAGTATGACCCAAGGCCCATGGAGACTTCCTGATGTGCCATGTGGAAGTGCTGGACTGGTTCTCTGTGGTCAACTGAACCAACAATGCACAGAGTTGGTAATCTGTTGCTGCCTGAGTGGCGTAACCAAGCTTCCTAAAGTTAACTGAGTGCTTCCATGTCAGATGATTCCAGACATGTGCATATTTTTAATGGCACAACATTACAGACAGATAACTTTACTTCTCGGACAATTGAGATCATGGTGCTGCCAAAGGAGGAAGGCACCCTTCTTACTGACTGAACCATTTAGAGCTTTCTACTGAGCAGAGTAGAGCTTCTACTGACCTGAATAGAGCTTTGACTGATATGACCTATGTTCATGGTGGCTGATAGGACCAGTGTCCATGATGACTGATAGGACAAGTGTCCATGATGTCTGATATGACCAGTGTCCATGATGTCTGATCGGACCAGTGTTTATGATGGCTGATCGAACCAGTGTTTATGATGGCTGATAGGACCAGTATTCATGATAACTGATAGAACCAGTGTTCATGATGACTACTGGCGTCAGCAGCGACAGATTTCAAGTGCTCTTCCCTAAACAAACTCTCTCCTGTCTCATTGCATGCAGGCATGCTTCCTTGTTGACTTGTTTTGAAGTCTTAATCCATGTGCATTACTTTGTGTTGTTGGACCAGGATTAACGTGTGCTGTGTGGATGAACAGCTGTAGCTCAGATGATCTAACTAGCCCCACTCCTGCCTAACCAGTCAGCTGACTGTCTGAGCCAGGCCAGGTGCTGTGCTGGGATTATCCACTGGACATCTTTAGTGTGTTCTCACACAAAAACAATGTTTACCTTTGACCTTTGATCTGTTGATAATGAAGAGCACTTATCCAGCACTGTTGAAGGTTTTCTTTCCAAACATAAAATTAAACATCTTGTTGGAGGAATTACTGCATATCCTTCCATTTTTAGAAATATTAATACTACTAACACTACGAGCATTTGCACAGTATAACACTTTGCTACTTTGAGGACGTAACATTTTGTAAACCTGGTGCTTTTCCTTCGGGTTAGAACTCGCCTTAAGCTATCAGCTATCTTTTCAGTGTTAGCTGTACTAGCTCTGTTAGCTACACTAGCTGACCTACTAGCCTCGCACTGTTAGCTGAACTAGCTCTGATACTAACTAGTTGACCTGCTATACGCGCAGTGTTAGCTGCCCTAGCGCTGCTAGCTATACTAACTGACCGGTTATCCGAGCAGTGTTAATTGTACTAAACTCTGTTTGCTGCACTAGCTCTGCTAGCTATATCAGCTGACCTGCTATCCTAGCTGAATCATCTGTCCTCGTTGTATTAGTTGTACTAGTGCTGTTAGCTGCAATAGCAGTCGGCATTACTAGCTGACTGCCTTTTCCAACTGTATTCACTTTATTTGTTCTGCTAGCTATACTAGCTCTGTAAGCTTTACAAAACCTGTTAGCTGGACAAGCTTTCTCAACATTCCTGTCCCGTTTCATCTGCCAAAACACAACCTCAGGTCTACTGCTGTAGCATGCAACCATGTCACATTAATGTCTTTGTGTACCTATTTTTACATAAAATCATGTCTTAGATGTTGGATTAAATAGATATTACTTTCAAAATTGTGGTGTCCCTGTTAACCAGAAGGATGTTTCATTATGTCTGCCTTATTGGGTCTTTATGTCTGACTTCACACACCAGGTCCCCAGAGACCCTACACACCAGGTCCTCCAGAGATCCTACACCCCAGGTCCACAGCCCCTACACACATGGCCCCCCAGAGACCCTACACACCAGGCCTTCAAACTCTACACACCAGGTCCACAGAATCTTAACACTGGGTCCCCCCAGAGACCTTATGCACCAGATCCAGAGACACCACACACGTGCAGGCGTGTCACCAGATAATCTAAGGATTAAGAGTTGCTGGAAAGGAGAGCAGGAGTAGCACGGGTTAAAGGGGATTTAGCCTCTGGCTTAGAAACAATGTGCTGCAAAACACCATGAGTCTGACTGGAAAGGACCAGGGAGCATGATGGCTGATAGGACCAGTGTCCATGATGAGTGGTAGGACCAGTGTTCATGATGGCTGATAGCACCAGTGTCCATGATGGCTGCTGGCTTCAGCAACGTCAGATTTCAAAATTCCCTAAGCAAACTCCCTCCTGTCTTATTGCATGCAGGCATTTGATTGGCCACTTCAAATTAATTGAAGTCAGGAGTAAGAAAAAGATTGCAACCAGATCACGCTGTATCAGCATCACCCTCCACAAGACAAAGAGACAAAGAAGAAATAGAGGTTCAATCCAAATAAAGGAGCAGTCTCCAAGAGAGATATAGGAGAGTATATAGTGCTATAGCAACGGAAGAGAACCAATCCACCAAGATACAAAGACACCCTCAGCTGGGCAGACTACCAACCAACTCGACTCACAATGTCATGTTGGTCTGACCCATGTTGGTCTGACCCATCACAAGGTTGGAATGACCATCCATGGGCCTAGATGCCATCTTGGTTCCATCCAAGTTATTCTGCTACTGTTTAGAAACAAGATGGCTTCTATGTGAATAAGGCTCAGGGCTCACCACCTTCCACCTTTCCTCTAGAGGTGAGAAGTGGGGCCCTCTACTGGAGACAATTGGTACAGCATGTTGAAAACGCCACAAAACTAACAAAATCTATAACACAAAGTCCTACTTTTCGTGTTTTGTTTGACATCCATCACCTTAAACACGTATGGCGTGCTTACCTGTTGTTTAAATGAAACAAAGAGTCCAGGTCGTTTTTACTCTTTTTATTAACATTTCTCACTCCAATAAGAAAAACTCAATCATGTATTCAAAAGCAGAGTCGAAATGAGCTTGGAATTAGCAAATGTGATTGATTTCTGTTCATTTGGATGCATGGGGTAACTCATCATCTGGTCCGGTATCATGATGCTTTTTTGATAACATTTAAATAATAAATATTCCAATAACAAAAATTCTTACATCTAGTGAGACTGGAATGTCATCTACATAATTGAACTCTGGATTGGTGATTTAAGGTATGAATTCAGTGAAGAGCCTTACATTGGCACACTCACTGTCATTATCCTGCTGAGGGGGGAAGGAGACTCTGGACAATGTATTAACTGTGACAACACACTGCTCATATGATATAATATATATCATCATCTATACAGTATAGGGTGGAAGCGAGGGTTGGGGTGATGGAGGAGGAGAGGAGGAGAGGGTGGAGAAGCGTCTGTGGCTATTTGAACAAAAGCAAAAAGAAAAAGCTGAAAAGCTAAAAATCCCCAAAACCTTTGATCATAACATGGCAATACAAAATATTACTGTGTTATAAAATACTATAATCACAACTGTTCAGCAGGCTGTTGTCCCACATTGGGCTGGTCATGGTCTGGTTTTTGTATTGTTGTGGTCTGGTTCTGGTATGGTCCTGGTCCTGGTCTGATTCTGGTATTTCCCTGGTTCTGTTTCTGGTCTGGTCCTGTTCTGGTCCAGTTCTGGTCTGGTTCCAGGTCTGGTCTGGTTCTGGTCCAGGTTCTGGATATCCTGCTGCTCCTCAGCTCCTTCTCACAGAAACCATTGATCCTGCATCCCATAATACTCTACATCATGGGCGAGGAGGAGCAGGTGAGGAAGTTCAGCAGGAGGAGCAGGCTCCAGCAGGTAGGGAGGGTGAGCATCAACACAGCAGCCGATAAGGAGGACGACGACGAGCAGGTGTCAGAGGAGGAGGAGGAGAAGGAGGTGCTATCTTCTGCCTGCTCTGATGAACGCTGCCCCTGCTCCTTACATTTAGACCTGTATATGAATGTGTTATTTATAGATTTGACTGAGTTAATAATACGTTATTCACATATATTCATGCATTATTGCTAGCTACAATGTATTATTCATGCATTATTGCTAGCTACAATGTATTATTCATGCATCAACAATGTGTTATTGTTACATTTGGATGTATGATTCATGTGTTGATAACGTGTCATCAAAGCTCTTACAGCTGCTTCTCCAGGAACTGCTTGCCGGAGCAACAGGCCTCGGCCTTGCTCTTGGCGGCCTGTGTCTGGTACTCGGCTGCAGTGTTGAGGTTGCGATACAAGGTGGTGTGGTGGGATGCCTGGGTCAAATTCTGCTCTAGGACCTCCATCTCCTCTGGAACCGATCACAACACAGCACGGTCTGTCACACCTACACACAACATAACCTTGCGCCAACTGCAGCACAGCACGACATAGATCAGCCAATCACCACACAGCAGAACATAACCTCAGTCCATCACACCAGACCACCATGTCCACCGCGTGGTGAGGTCATTGATTAGTTTTGTTTTGAGGCTCCCAAGATGTCCACCAGGGGGTGAGAATGATTCACTAGTATCACCCAGCATTATTCTCTAGTATCACCTATCACTATTCACTAGTATCACCTAACACTATCACCTGTTACTATTCACTAGCATCACCCAGCATTATTCTGTAGTATCACCTATCACCATTTGTGTTCATGTAAAGTGTCTCCTATGATCTCTAATCCTGATGAGGCCTGGTCCTGGACCGTCTCCTCTCCTCTCCTCTCCTCTCCTCTCCTCTCCTCTCCCCTCTCCTTTCTAGGGAGGAGGGAGAAGGGAGGAGGGAACCATCGGCCACCAATCAGTGGCCTGTATTTACTCTGACTCAGAGGTTGCTATGGTTACAGGGGAAAATGCATCTAAGAATATCACGGACGTTCCAGAAGCTGAGCAGAGTTTTCCTACCGCGCTGGAGAGAGATGAGGGCTGTTAGGTTGGCCTCTCTTTCCTTCTGCTCCTCCATCTGCTGCTCCAGCAACGTCATGTTTCCATTCAGCACCACCTATAGGAACATGAGAATGATTGTACTCTGTTAGTACTGTGGTACTGTTCGTACTATCTTAGTACTATGGTACTGTTTGTGCTATGGCATGTCGGTACAATGTTAGTACTGTGGGACTGTTAGTACTGCGGTATGATATACTATGTTAGGAGTGTGGTTCTGTTTTAGTCTGCATCCCATTGTCATTATGTTTGGTCTTCAGTATTAATAAGCCCTGATTAAAACTTCACTGTTTAATCCTTTCAGCAGAGATTGGGTAAAGAATCATCTGTCCACGTTGGTTTTGGGACAGCTATGTAAACGATGAATGTCTTTGTCTCCCAGGATGAAACATAAAAGTTTGCAGCGAAGCTAGTCACAGAGATTCTAGTGCCAGAGGTTTTCCTTTTAGGGACTTCTTTGGGGTTTCCTTTTGGGCTGAGCTGAGCAGTGCCAAGCCCTTCCTGCCTCACACGTATCTGAGACTGGAGCAGGTCAGTGTTGGTCAGAGTTTGGCATTTAGCGACATTCCTAACGGCACACGCAGCCTCACCAAACCAAACAGGGAAACAATCAGACTACATCTAGAGGACTGACAGACTGCCTACCTTGAGAGGACTGACTACCTCTAGAGGACAGACAGACTAACCTCTAGAGGACTGACTACCTTTTAGAGGACTGACCACCTCTAGAGGACAGGCAGACTACCTCTAGAGGACAGACAGACTGACTACCTCTAGAGAACTGACTACCTCGAGAGGACTGACTATATCTAGAGGACTGACTACATCTAGAGGACTGACAGACTGCCTACCTTGAGAGGACTGACTACCTCTAGAGGACAGACAGACTATCTCTAGAGGACTGATAGACTGGCTACCTCTAGAGGACTGATGACCTCTAGAGGACTGGCTACCTTTTAGAGGACTGACCACCTCTAGAGGACAGGCAGACTACCTCTAGAGGACAGACAGACTGACTATCTCTAGAGGACCGACAGACTGGCTTCCTCTAGAGGACTGACAGACTGGCTACCTGGCTACCTCTAGAGGACTGACAGACTGACTACCTCTAGAGGACAGACAGACTGACTACCTGACTACTGTCTCTCTCTAAGAGACTCCATCACAGTCTAAACAGAAGCTTGTCTTCACACTCATGTTAGGAATGTGGCAGCAGTGATTTCACCTAATTTACCCTCTCTCAACATTTCCAGGTCCATTGTGTCGTTTCCTCAACTTCACTTGACTCATAACAGATTGTTGGAGGGAGGAATTTAGCTTCCCTCCAGGTCAAGAGTGAGTCTTTCAGAGAGAACTGTTAGAGATGTGTGACATCAGAGGTGAACATTACTGATCAGAGGTGAACGTTATGGATCAGCAATATTAACTGCATCTCGAGAGATAAGCAGAGATGGAAGTAACGAGATAACGTTGGAGATAAGATAAGATAAGTTATTGATCAGTGATGGACACGCACCTGTTCCTGGTGACATGACTCCAGGCTCCTGTTGCTGAGCACCAGATGTTCCACAAGGGTCTTGATCTGCCCCTGCTGCCTGGTCTGGTTCTCCCTCAGCTCCTCCACCATCTCCTCCAGAGCCACCTTGTTGTGCCCCCACACCACCTTGGCGCCCTCCAGCTTCTCCTGCACTTCCTGCAGACGCTCATCACAGGGTGGCGACCCAGCCTGCACAGGCCGGGACGCCCACACAGCAATGATGACCAGCGACACAATGCTCCAGACCACCAGCAGACCCACCAGCAGGCTCTTGCAGGTCTGGCAGGAAGCCGTCATGATGACCAGGAGGAGTGGAGATGATTTAGCTGGTCCTCAGGTGGTCTTTAGCTGGTCCTCGGGTTGATGCTGGTATGTAGCTTGGTGAAGCCTAGCCTAGCCTACTAGCTGCTGCTATGTAGCGATCCCTCAAGGTGGTAGTAGAATCTATTTATCGTACTTAGATAGATACTACTTGGTAGTAGTAGCTGCTGGTATCTACTAGTTGGGTGTATCTGGTGTCTACTGTCTCTTTAGCTGATGTCTAGCTGTCTCTCTAGCTGGTGTCTAACTGTCTCTCTAGCTGCTGAGGCTTTATGGTGAATTCTGAGTTCACATTCATTTCAGAGGAAACGAGAGGCATCGCTTTGACTGTCCAGCCCTCTTTTCCTTAACCCCGCCCCTGCCCCACGCGCACACACACAGACACACACACACACACACACACACACACACTGGAAACTATGTTGCACAACTACTTTTCATTACAAGATACTAAC
>OMKQ01068695.1:0-14259 GCA_900302335.1 Phycis phycis | reverse complement strand
AGTAACTGCCTGTCTCCTGGAATCTCCTCCATGCTCTTGAGACTGTGCTGGGAGACACAGCAAACCTTCTGGCAATGGCACGTATTGATGTGCCATCCTGGAGGAGTTGGACTGCCTGTGCAACCTCTGTAGGGTCCAGGCATCGCCTCATGCTACCAGTAGTGACACTGACCCTAGCCAAATGCAAAACTAGTGAAAAACAGTCAGAAAAGATGAGGAGGGAAAAAATGTCAGTGACCTCCACCTGGAAAACCATTCCTGTTTTGGGGGTCGTCTCATTGTTGCCCCTCTAGTGCACCTGTTGTCAATTTCATTAACACCAAAGCAGCTGAAACTGATTAACAACCCCCTCTGCTACTTAACTGACCAGATCAATATCCCAGAAGTTTAATTGACTTGATGCTATACTCTGATTAAAAAGTGTTCCTTTAATTTTTTTGAGCAGTGTAGTAATGCTCAATATCACTATTATATTGTTTCTCTATTTGACCTTTCACCACCCTCAGAGTGGTATTGGGCAGGTGGCTCTGGTCCTCCCAATTGGACTGGCTATCCTCCAAATCCTTCAATAAGTGGGCGGGCTCCACTGGACATCATCCCAGGTGGAGTAGTTCTCCATCTCCAGGTATGATCAGTAGACTGTCAACCTTTATCTCCAAACTGAAAGCCCTCACCAGGGCACCAGAGCAGGGGAGTGGGGATGACTGCTGATGATGTTTACTGGGATGCTCCCAGTAGGAAAAACTACAAGAAGAGGTTGGGAATGCTGGTTGTTCCATAGAACATAGAACAGAAGACCCCTGCGTTGTGTTGTTCTTATTAGTGGTACATATTTGTATATTATATTTAATGTTTGTAATATTTTAATAATTTCTCCAAGACAACAAAGATCTTCTTCCAGACCCTCAAGCCCAGGTCCCTGATCGGCTGAAGAAACCCCAGAACGTGGGCGACCTCAATTGACTCCAGCGCAGAAGAACACGATTTGCATTTCCTCCGCATTTAAGCGATCGTTTGTTTGTTATCTTAAAAAAAAAAACAATGCTTTCAATTTCAATTCAATTTTTCAACTTTTGCAGTTTATTTTTAAATAAATTATCCGCTTGTTCTTATCCCTAGTTCAGCCTCATGTTCCCTGGTAATCACAGAGATCGACACATTTGTGATATTTTGTGGAAATAGAGTAGGCCTACATGCAAGTTATCAAGTGTGCCAAATACAATACAGTGTAGGCTCCTACCCATACACATATTAACAGTCACGCACTGAGAATCAAACAAAACTTTCGGTGTGCGCTCTCAGGCTCGGCTGCAAACATGATAACCAAAGGAAGATGTTTTGGGTCCCTTGATGTTTTGTGTCGTTTGGTGAAACTTAAATGATTAGTAGTATCTAGTTCCTCTGTGCCTATGAACATGGCGGACCACAGCCATGTAGCAGCGCTGAAGCTTTTTGTTTCAGTCAAAGGCGTGTGACTTTCTAGTTAGTATCGGTTTGGTATGTTTTGAACATCAGTCATAGGGATGACTCAAGTCTTGTCCGAGTTGTCATGCAGTGATGAAATAAATATATGCCCCTTAAATCACACTCAGGTTTTCTTAAAACTTGGCAGCCCTGAAATTATATGTAGCTTCATCTGATAACATTAGTGACTCCGGGGCGAATCAGGTCAGTAGTACTATTTATGGTAAGAGTTGGCCATTATAAATTGTTTAATTTAATCCTGCAAAAGCTAGATCACCCATCACTTAAATTCTTTATGGCAAAACCCAAGCGTGCCATGTCTCTCTTTTAAAACAGGTTTATATTTACTGGGTTATTTCGGACACAGGTCTGGTGGGCGCAACAGATGACAAACAGCACACCCTACTGGTTAGTACAGACACTGAAACCCCAGAGAACACTAAAGACTCACTCCACTAACCAGAATGTTTACATCAACATCAATGGAATTGGGCTGCAGCCTTCTTTATTTCAACCTAAACATGTGGCTTGAAAATCACAGAACACATTAATTACACAAACCTAACTTAACAAAGCATCAGCTAACTAAAAACCAGAAAGGGTATTCTTTTCCGAAACAAGGAAAAAACAAACATCTGCTGGTCAAACCGGACTTTTGAGTAAAATACAAACGACAGACTAACTACATCTATGGATGGATCAACACAAAAAACAAAAGCGCTATACAGAAAACAACCTCCAGCTAAGAACCGACCCCCAGCCAAGTCTACTGAACACCATCGATGTCACGCCACTTCATGTTGTACCCCTCATCGAGATCTTCAGCCATTGCCATATAGGCATCCAACTGTCTGTCCAGGTACCTCTTGGACATGGACATGTAGTCCTCCAGCTGCTGGTCCAACTGCTCCTTGGTGGGGACCTCCACCTTCCTCTTGAACTCCGGTTTCCAGCCTAATGGGATGAGGACAGAAAATTTGCATGGAGCTATACCAAACAGCTAGAATGAATGATGCCAACTTCTCCGAAACACTGGTAGCATCAAGACAATGTGAAAAACTGGGACATTTGTCATTTGGAAATCAAAATATCAAGATTTCTTAAAAGGGAATAATGAATTATTTCGTTTGTGCATATTCTTAACATGGTAGTAGTATAGTGGTGGTATAATGGTAGTATAGTAAAAAGCAGGGCAGTCCACAATCAGAACCAGTTGGGGCAGTCCAGCACCATTGCTATATTGTATGCTAGCTTTTTGTTCATTATTGGCCATGCCTGCTTATGGAATAAAGCAGATATAACCCACATAGCCAGGTTGCATCAGATAGATATGATACAAATTACCAAACATCCCCCAATGAATAGTCATGAGCAAGCTAGAACCATTTAAAAATCGGTTAAAGGGGTAGTTCGGAATTTTGGACACAGGACCTCATTTCCAACTTATCCAGTGTGTTATTTATCATTGGAGACGTTTTCAACAAATTTCATTCAGTTCTTATAGTTGCAGAGTTCGCTGGTGCTAGGCTAGCGCAAGTCAATGGTTTCTGCTAGCCTGCTAATAAAAACAGTCTTACCCACTCCACAGTACACCCGAGGCAAAGAAATTAGAATGCCAGACCCATCGATGTAAATGTCTGTGTTGATAGAATAATGTTAGAAATAAAACTGACCCCGCATCACGAATCATCACATTTTGAGGGACTAGTTTTTGCCGGTAACCTAGGTAATATCAGTCTGCCGCTGCCGTAGCCTACTACCAGGAAGTATACCACTGCTGCTGAGTCCCTCAAAATGCAATGCCATGCAAGGCATTAAACACAAATCCGTTAAAACGACATCCTCATTGTTCAGAGTAGGACCTTGTTCGGGTGCATGCTGCCAGGTGTTGGTCTGGACCAGGCTCAGGGTGCTGCTGGGGGCCACTGCGTCGCCCATCCCTCCCGGCCAGCGCTGTCTGGATCCTGGCCGCCTGCCGAATGGATACAGCTTCCTTGTTTCTGCAGCATTTCAGAATCAGTTGGAACATGTTTCACTCAACAGGGATGAATCAATACACACATCGACATCTGGTATTGCTTAAAACATCGGTTTGAGTGGGAAATTCGAGAACTTGCAAACATCCTTATCAAACACCACGCTCACGTACTGTTTGGGGCAAAGCCGGTTCTCTTCAGTGGCCTGTACCTCCGGCCGAGCAGCCGCAGCCCCCACAGGGCGCACGGGCAGCACCGGCCTCCCAGGAACTGGCCCCCCGGTGTCCCCGAGCTCAGGGGCTGCCCACTGGGCCTGGGGCCTTGCTGGACCCCGGGTATGACTCTTGCCTGGTGCCGCGTCACACTCTGCAGGAACAAGCCAGAGGAGCAGAGTTTTAACATGCATGTTATATATTTATTTAAATATGGAATGAAGAGGGGCCAGGACAAGCTAACGAAAAGATGGAGGGATGAAAACAAAGAAATTCACAATCCCCAAGAAATATGGGCAGGATAGCTCCAAGGATGTTCAGGTCTTCACTGAATCTTCCCAGATCTTATCTTCTGATCTGAGCACTCCACTACCGCATCACAATACGTTAGTGGTAGGCTCTCATCTCTAAAGTCTGATCATTCACGAGCTCAAATCTGGGTGAACGTAGCGTTCACTTTCCTTCGCTTCATGTTTGTTTGGTCCAATGGAGGCACGGCTCTGTAAGCCTGTAATTGGCAAACACAAACTCTGCAATCAGTAGTTAATTATGAAAAGGTGTCTTTAAAAAAAGATCTCAAATAAACCTGCTTTAGAAGTACACATTAAAATCCCATTCTGAAAGCTTCATCCACAAGTGTGGATGAGTTTTCTTCGCTACCAGGTAGGGTGCACTGTGGCCAATTTAGTTAATCTAGAGATAACATGCAGATTTATTCCCCCCCCAATCGATCGGTGCAAGAGTAGGTCGAATTTCAGTCCACCAAGATTTTCTTTGGTTGACTACAGCCCTACTGCAGTGTCTGCGTTGAGCAGAAGAGGGAGCCCAAACCTCTACCTCCATCAACATCCAGAGCCCCCAGGACCGACTGACAGCGGCGTGGCAAGAGGTAATCAGAGAGAGAGTGGGTCATGTTACCAAGTCCTCGCCCTCAATACTTTTTCCAGCAGTCTACATCTAACCTTGCCTTCTACATCAGCATCCCTGGTTGTTTGCTGCCTCAGACATAATTAAGTTTAAGGCTGAGTCAAATTGAATCACGAGAACCAGGAGAGAGAAGAAAGGACCCTGTGGCCCCTCAGGAGGGCTAGTCCAGGGCCAATCCCCTAAACTAACAGTGCATAAACAAATGCATTCATATAGTCAAAGAAATGCAAGATTGATTAGTGTACGACTCCAGCCAAAATGATTTATTATACAAGAAGGAATAAGCCACTGGGCAATAGTTGGGTTGTGCCAGTCATTTCAGCCATTAGTAAAATAAGCAACAGCTGGATCCTAATAACCTACACGCGTGTGACTAGAGACTACATTTGCCCCTCTGGGAAAGATCAAGTGTTTCCGTCCACTATGCAAAACTTCAGTCAGGCAGACAATTCTGTTACAAAACAATATTGCAATACAATATTATGTTTAACGCAAGTACAAGAGGTAGGACAGTCTCATGGTTAGGGTGACTATAGCCAAAAGGCTCTGGTATGAACCCCTGCAGTCTCCCTTGTGACTACCTTCAGCAAGATGCCCAACTCTGCCCTAATATCTAATTGCAAGGCGCTTCGGATACAAGTGACTGCTTGCTGACTAGTAGTAAATAGAAGACAAGCTTTCCACACCATGGGGAGGTCTGGTGATACCAAATGTCCACAGAAGAACCCGTCTTGTATTACAATGTTAAGTACAAAAGGTCAGGGCTCAAGACTGACTAAAATGGTCGCATTTGTAGCAGTTATAATGTGGATGCGTAGCAATTCTTTCATAGGTCGTATGGGTGCAGGAAAAAAAGACACAAGATTTATATACATAAAAATTGCGGTTCACCCCTAACAATGTAATAAAAAACCGGCTACAGCTGATGTATGCAGTGCTGGTGTGAGGGCTCTCATTGGACAAACAGTTCACGACTAAAAAGGTGCTTTGTACACTATGCAACATTTCAATTTAAAAGCCCCGCAGCACTAGTTCTGTTCAGGATAAGAGAACACACACTATTCTGGATGACAGATCGCCAGAACAGATCAATCCTACCTGGAGTACATTACCAAATTACCAGCCTGATGTTCTAAGTAGGTAGAGACTCTTTATATAGTGAGGGGTGAAGAACTGGTTGTTTAGGAAAGAGATGTCAAGGCACTGGTGGTAAAAATTAAAACGACCACCTGTGCAACAAAAAACATTTTACATTATATTTTAAGTGAGTTCATGTTTTCAAATGAATGTACACAGATGGACGGTTCATGACAAAGCACATGCCAACACTGCGACGAAGCGGCGAAACATGGCGTGCCAGCACAGCCAGGAGAAAATGATTGAGCCCTGCACGAGGTAGACAATATTTGTCTTGCAACGCAAGGAGAACTGAGCTTCCAGAAGAGGTCTTGGAATCGATGGTCATTCATGAAACGATCACAACAGAATCCACCACCATAGCCTGTTCACCTTTTCAAAATGAACGGGTAATGGGAATAGAGTTAACTGGATGGAGGGCCCGCTTGTCTTTCCTGCTACAGTTTCAGTTAATTTATGCTGAATGTAAAAGCAACATAGACTAGAGCAATGTGGCAAGCGGAAATACTGATAAAAGCCGGTGTGTAGACCACTAGCGTAGGCAGTGTTGATGGTCCTGAGGAACATCAGATGGGCCAAGCCTGTCCAAAACCAATCATTCTTAATAGTACACTTCACACTAACTGCCAATGCACAATGGTTTAATCATCGGGTACATTTAGAGGCAGCAAGATGAACAGCAAAAAGCCATTAACACAAAACATATCCTGGGACAGTGGTCACATAACCCCACACACGCACATCATAAGAGGGGGGCTTGTCGAGGCCCTCTTCCATCAGCCCCTTTGGTTGAGATGAGTTAAAGCATGCCTCTTTGATTTGCAGTTCCATAACCAATTCAACCCAATGACTAATATTAAATAAGTCAGCTCTCAATGAGCTATTGAGTTAAGAAGCAAAATAGGGGGAATATAGAATTTGGTGTGTTCTCTCTGACTGAAACTAATGTGTTCAGTGCTGGGCAAAGCTGAACCTGGAACAAAGGAAAGCTCTTTTGGCTCATTCATTTCTAAGACGGCTGGGTATTTAACACATTTACTGTTCCGAGTGCAGACCCTCCTTAATTACGACCTGTGCCTTGGCATCGAGTATACTTTGTTTGACTCAATCAGAATCACATGCCATGGAGGGTGGTAGCGCAAATTTAGCAGCCGCCTTCCTCTCTTCAATAAATTGGCATCATTGGCTGATACAGATTTGTCCCGAATTGAGCTTCTCAAAAACAAAGCCTAAAGCTTTATGATTGGGTTGGGCTGAAACCCAAGTCAGTTGGCCCAGACCATTCCTTGGCTAAGCACATGGTGTCCTGCATTTTAGGCTAAGGTGTGGCATAATGTTTTTTTAATAAAAAATGTCACCTTCAATGTACCTTGTTATCTTAATCTTAAAGTATACCCACTGCCATCTCCCGGTTAGATACCTTCCTCAGCACGACTGAACGGTTGTCTGCTTCACAGCACACGGCCTCCACATGAGGTTCCCGCTTCACTTTCCCGAGGGCCGGGGCCTCGCGGACCTGCGAGAAGCTGAAATACGGACGATAGTTACGTTAACATACATTATACACGATTATATAAAAGATTGGTACGAGGGCCAACAACATAATAACGGCTCATGGTACTAGTAGAGTTGTAAAAATGTATATTTGACTCACCGGTCATTGAGAGACACGACGGAGGCGCTTCTGAGGACCAGATTGTCCAATGCGTTTTCGGCCATTTTTTATCTGTGAGATACTTTTAATAGTGGTGCTAGGGTAAAAAAATAGACCGGGTACTTGCCTAATTAAAGTATAGTTGACATTTAACTAGCCAACTAGAAAACTGGTGAACCCAAAATGTTAGCGAGAGGCTGGACGAGCGAAGTCGAATAAAGGAAAGCCCAACCATAGTTACCTCAAGAACTGGACAATATCTGCAGGTAACGGACTGAACATTAAAGAACAAACATACTATTATAAACCACACTGTTACCATAACTAACATAACTAAAGTTATTATTTTCGATAATACCTTTCGGTGTTTTCCACGGCTTCGGGTCGAAGAGGTGGGAAATTAGACACGTGCTCTCGAAAAAAACACGTGCAAGTTTCAGATTGAATGACCAAGCCCTAGGAAGCTATATATGAAGGTCTATATTCAAAAGTGAACTGTCAAATACTCAATATGCGTAATTATAAAAACGTTGGAAGAAACCCCAGCATTTACACCTACTTTTCTAATTGAGCTTGCTGAACGTATTGTTTTATGTTTACGGTATAAAAAGTGTTAAGAGTATCAAAAGTGCATACTATGTGTAGGAATGGATTTAGTAACTACTATAGGGAAAATAATCCTCATGAGGTTTAATTGCCATTCAACAAAGTTAACAGACCAGCATGTGTTGTGTATCCATGGTTGTTCCCAGGCGCAGCTGTTTGTGTGAATGACTAGAGGAATTAAAACTTTATTGGTAAAACAATCTCCTTGGCGCAGGGAGGCGCCACGCCACGGAGAATCCCCAGGCAGCCGCCCCAACCCTCTGGCTCCGACCTGCCAATCACCCGGCAACCCAGACACAACATCCAGCGGTCCAGCCCCCAGGCTGGAGGCACTACAGAGCAGCGTCACGGTTGGCCCCGAGCCGCCCTGGCTAAAATGTAACGGGAGCAGCGATTGGCTCGCCGTCGGCCCAGACAGCTCACGAGCCCCCCCTCCGCTTTGTTATTGCATCGCGTGGGGAAGGAGGCGCGAGGCTGCCGCGGAGCGAGCCATTAACAGCAGGATGTGCACGAGGGCGGCGCTGATGTCGGCAGACAGATAACAGTCGCGCGCAGACGTCAACACAGATCCAGTCCGCCGACGGTAAACATTCCCGGGCTTCAGCAGCGTCGCAGTGTCGGTGAAGCACCCCCCACTCCTCGGTGAGTAGACGAGACAGTCGCGGTTTTCTCCCGGTGCTTGTTCCTCGTTTGATCTCTCTCCTACCCTGACAACTGTTGACGCAGCACCGCCAGCCGAGTGGGTCTGTGAGCTCCGTCCGTCTCTCCGTGGGTTTCCTTCGTTTGTTTTTAAACCCACACCTGACCGGCAACTTTGAGGCTCATTAGGGCCGCTTCATCAACTCTAATTCAGAGGGACAGGGGAACCATTCCCACACTGGGTCGAGTTTACCGGCACAATCCCAATTCGTTTAGTCCTTTAAACTACAATTACACTTGTGATGGCACAAGGCAACCAAAGGGCTTTATTTCCCACAGTTTAACTTAAAACATCAAATGTAATTATTTCTTGGACGTGTAGGCCCACTTGCTGTTCCAACATTTGTTATGTCTTTCAAAAGTAATTCCTAGTTCTGATTATATAAGATGAGATTGATCTCAACTAGAAATCGATTGCTCTAGGCCTGGATATGATTCATTCTACTATACACATAGAATATCTACAAACTGTCTATTAGGGTTATAGGTTACATGTTTGCTATAGGTTATATATGCAAGTGTAAACATTTCAGCCATAATAGACACATTTATTTTGTGGTTACAGCCTTGTAAGAAGACAGTGTAAGAAACTGGTCATGTTGGTTTAAAATAAGGCAGGAGAAACCACTTCAAACACTAGAGAACACATTAAAATCCAAATGTATACATTGTAAAGTAAAAGCTCCCTTTTCAAAGTAAAGGTCCCATTAGTAACGTCTTCATAAACTTTGTGATACTGGTTTGGTATGTATTAAGGTGTTAGACTGTAGTGTTGTTTTGTATAGTTTTTTTTTAACACTTTGGCCACATCATATTTTTGAAATCCATTTATGTAATT
This sequence comes from Phycis phycis, assembly GCA_900302335.1. Classification (NCBI taxonomy): domain Eukaryota; kingdom Metazoa; phylum Chordata; class Actinopteri; order Gadiformes; family Phycidae; genus Phycis; species Phycis phycis. Next base: position 4,746 of record OMKQ01068695.1, on the reverse strand, counting down.
CCAAATGTAGAGAATTATTATTTTAGAATTTCTGAGTATACGACTAAAAACAGTATTTTTGACAACGTGAGCAATGCCTCAAAGTGTGTAATGCTGTTGCCCTGCAGACGAATTCCTTTTCCCCCCAATTGCGTCAAACCTTTCTCCCCAGTCTCCCAACTGGAAGGCTCAGAAAAATTACTTTTCATTTCTGGCGAAATACAAGAAAGTAGAGGGGGAGTAAGCATGTGTCTGGACAGTTGGTGAGTTATTGCATAGATATTCCTTTTCTTACTGGGCTATTACTGTATCATCACCATATCATTACCATCTGCCATTAACTGTCTTATACACGCTGTACTTCTGGCTCATATCCTTCTCTGTAAGTTTTGTGTTGTGCTTGCACACCATGGATTCCTTTGATACATCAGAATTGTATATGTATTTTTAAAGGTTAAATTACTTTGTATTAGTTTTATTGGGTTCTTATTTTGGTGACAAAGCATTATGTCATGTGCCCCCCTTAAAATAATAAAAGAAAATGGCAGTGCGGTGCCCCTGGTTGCCATGGTAACGGTAAATCTGTGTATTTTTAGATAACGAGGAAGCGTTTGCCTTTGTCTTTAATTAAGTTAAATTGGCTATTTTTGTCTTTGAGACAAATGAACAGGTGTTATGAATGTGCTTCAATGTTTCCGAACATTTCTTCCCAAATGAATGATGTAACCTGTCTCGAATGTGGCCCATGTGTTTCCTACTGCTACCCGTTTCTTATCTCAGAGAATTGTCTTTTATAATTCTTGTCATTTTACCTGCCAAAGGGGATAATCGAGCAGCCAAGCAATTGTTTTAATATGTACCCCTGAATTTTTTTTATCTGCCAAGTCTATGGATGGTGGTAGGTGTTAATTATTTTGGGTCTCACTTACAACCAAAAATACACAGCTATTGTACGTGACAATGGACTTTCCCCAATGAAGTCAAGTTTTTTCCTTTTAATGCTTTTCCATTAAGGTAATCATATGTTGTGGAATATTCTTAAGGAGGTTTTTATGGTCTACTTGTTCTAAGAGCAGTAGGGGGCCCCCTATCATTGATCTTCCTGATTGGCCTAACCCTCTGAGTCAGCAGCCAATCAGTGCTGAGGTTCAAAATGAATGGTAAATGTTAAATGACGACAATTTTTGATTCATTTTAGAAATCAAGGGGTACAGTCAGTGTTTGAACATCTGATCTGAAGATGCCAGAACTCCAGACAGAACTCTACAGAATAAATCTACATAAGTAGCTGTGGTGGAACCAGCAGAATCCTAAACTGATCCATCAGAGAAACAAACTAAAACAACAAGCTCTGATACAGTGTGTTAGATAGACAGATAGATAGATAGATTGGTCAATAGGTAGACAGCCAGGAAGGTTAAGAGGTGGATGGAGAGATCGACAAACAGACACAGATAGCTTGCTAGATAAATAGAAGGATCGACAGACAGACTGACAGGTATCTAGATGTGTGGATGGATTGGGAAGCGGGCAGATGGACAGACAGACTGACAGATTCAGACACTGAATAGATAAGGAGAGAGCGTCATTTAAAAAAATTGTGAGAGAGGCATTAAGAGAGAAGGAAACATGTTACAAACACTATGTGACCACTCTGTTCAGGATGCTAAACATTGTGCAGGTTCTCCTCGGCCTTATAGATAGCTGCCTCTTACTGTATAGGTAGGTAGGTAGCTACTTCAGCCACCATTACTTGAACCAAAACCGAGCACCAAACCTGCCTCACGACACGAGGTCACACCCCACGCCCTCCCGCTCAACACAGCCTCCGCCCCCGGTCCATACATCGTGGCGGAAAACTTCATCCTGCCTTAGCAACAGGATACTTTACTGGTTTGTGTGTTCGATTCCCAGTCCAAAGTTCGAAACCCAATGTCCGCGGTCTACCTGTTCACATCTTTGTGCAAGATGCCCGAATTTCTACCTATGCATTAGAGACATGTCTCTGAATAAATTATCCAAAGTCGCTTTGGATAAGAGTGTTAGTATTAAAGGGATATGATGAGAAATGTGTAAAAGGTAAAGGGGCATCTAGCAGACACTTTTGTCCAAAGCGACTTACAATCAGTACATCTGTGGGGTTCGACATCTGGACAGTTGGATGAGGGGGATCAAGCTGGACGACCCGCTCTGTCCACCCACTCTACCTACTGAGCTACTGCCGCCCCGTGGTGGTATTTGGTATAATGGCATTTGCCTGTCTTACCCCGATTCAGCTATGTTTTTTTTATTCCAAATTCAGCATTGTTTGTCCAAAAGGGGAGTTCGCTGGGTTAGCATTTGCTGTCCGTTCCATTAGCTAGCATCTTGCAGTACCGCGTGTGCGTACTTTCTCATTCTGGGTGGCCCCAGGGGCAGTGCATTAAGAAAATGTTTCCTGCAATGCTGATTGGTTGCACGGGATGTCAATCTGCTGTCTGTCTCCCTTTCCCAGAGGCATGTCAGAGCTCAGCCCGCCCCCAAGCAGCAGCGACGCCTGCCTCAGCATCGTGCACAGCCTCATGTGCCACCGGCAGGGCGGGGAGAACGAGGGCTTCGCCAAGCGGGCGATCGAGAGCCTGGTGAAGAAGCTGAAGGAGAAGAAGGACGAGCTGGACTCCCTCATCACCGCGGTAACCACCAACGGCGTTCACCCCAGCAAGTGCGTGACAATCCAGAGGACGTTGGATGGCAGACTACAGGTAGGGGGCGCCAAAACGGAGGGGGGGGTGCTTGATGTCTGTAAAATATATAAATAATAAAAATATAAATATATAAAAATAATATCACAAGTGAAATAACCTTAACCTTATTCCAAGTTCATCTTATAAGCCTATAAATTATACATGTACCCAGAGGTAGCTCCCTGGCTCTCATTGAAAGGTGTTATGTTAGCATTTGTATCGCCACTGGAGACTAGAAGTTTGATTCTCTCATCTTTCTTCTCTTATTCGGTTCTGCAGACATGTCCACTTCCCCCTATAGCATACTGCACATTCACTTGGCCTCGAACGCCTTGGCTGGCTTAAGCCATGACCAATACATTACAGTCCCCCTGATGGCCACTCAACATACCTTTGTTTTGTTAATATGAGATCTAAAACCGTTTCTGCCTCTGTAAAAGATTTCCCAATAAGACCTATTGTTTCTCTGAAGATGCTTGGTACTTGCTGCCAGTGTGTCTTCCCATGAACATGCTCCATTAAACCAAAGGCTTTCCCACAATCTGTTACAATGACTTAATGTATATCATCAATGTTTGGGTGGTGCATCGTATTGCTAGGATGTTGTGCCTCTCTGACAAAAGCTTCACAGTTTGATTCCTCTGCGTCATCAGGCTGCCCGGACTCTTGAGCTAGATGTGAAACTCAAGTGGTTAAGATCTTCCTTTGATGGAACCTTTTCATTTGTATTTGTTCAAAGATATACTATATAATATAATTGTTTGATGCTGGTGCCACCTAGGGTTACAGTCATATGAAACGTTAGTAATTAATTAGAAAATCATAGTGCTACATTTTCCATATTTTATTCAGTGAAGTGATTCCTTAAATTCCAGTCTTGTTCCATAGAGTTAGTTATGCTGTTTGAAGGAGTTCTGAGAACAGTTTTGAAATGTTCTTTGCTCTGTTGTAGTCTTGTCTGTTAAGTGCACAAACAACCTGAAACAGACTTGTTGGCCAATTTCCTCTTTCACTTTAACAGACTTTTTTGTGTGGTCCAAATCCCCAACGTGGCATGACATTCCAATAACCAGTCATAAAGACAAAATAAGACATGGGTATGACATGGGTATGGCCATTATCCAAATCCAATCCTGAGGGTTCAGATGACACATGTTGTCCCACTCAATTTTCTTAAAAAATTTTTCATATTACAGACGCAAGAACACAGTTTGCCCCTGTCATCAGGCCGACTGCTTTTTAACAGAATTATCCGACATCATTAGAAGGCAAGGTTCTCATTGGTCCACATCTGCGGTGACATCACAGGGAGGAAGTGCTTTGCATCAATGACATTATAATAAGGTCATAGGTTTTTAACAATGTAAACTGATGTCAAACCCGGGTCAATTCTCAGGCACATCAAATAGTCTTTCTTAATGATTTAAGTGAGTCTGCTTTTTTAAGGAGGAAACCACCTTAGATGATTAGTGATTCATTTTGCAAATCTTTGAAATTGAACATTTTGCTTTGGATATCAAAGCAACCAGAGGTATTGGTGGTATTGATGTGGTTTCTAGGCTTTATGTAGTGTTATTAACGGACTGTGGCACGGCGTGCTAGCACCCACAGTCAAACACCCACTGTAAGGTTATGTGGGTGTAGCATCGCCAACACACAGTGTTAGCATAGCAATCAGTTACATAGCATGAGCATAGCAATCACAGTTGGTAACATAGCAACACTGGTATTTTAGCGTTAGCATAGCAATCACAGGTAATGGTGTTAACATAGCAATCAAGCAATGCAGTGTTAGCAAAACTGAAACCAAAGGTAAGGTGGTCGCATAGCAGCCATGGGTAAAATAGGATTAGCATTGCAATCACAGGTAATACAGTGCTAGCATAGCAACCATAGGTAATGTGATGGCACAGCAATGATTTTGTGTTAGGATAGCATTCTCCATAGGCACTGTGTATACTTGCAGGTTATGTGTTAAATGCTCATTGACTAAACCCTACTCTGCTCACCTTAACTTCAAAACTAGACACGACGATTCAAACTA
>OMKQ01068690.1:0-18039 GCA_900302335.1 Phycis phycis | reverse complement strand
ATTTCGGGTGTTAGTGTCATAGAATGTCTGCCAAAGTTACACAAGTACTTATTTTAGTCTGTCCAATTCCAAAATGTGTTTGAATTAAAAATTGTATTCAGTTATTATCCTTCAATTCCATTCGTCACTAATTGTTTGTACTTTTGCTTGGTCGGGACTGAGTTGAGAATCATTCTGGTCACACAGGTACCAGCTCATTGATCATTCTACTTTTATTGAACACCAGAGATAATTCAATAAAACAATTATTTATAATCCATATTTAATTATCCCTATAATATTTATAACATGTTATTTTATTTAGAAAGGAATGGAAATATGGATGATGCTTCAAACATGATGCCTGTATGGCTAATCTGTCTAATTAGATTTTGTTTACAATGGGTTCCACAAATTATGTGTTTTGAGTGTTTTCGAAAAGCCCTTTTAAAGTAGACCTACGTGACCCAGAATGATTCTCTTTGCCAGGATATTTTTGGTTGATCTGCTTCTGCTTACTAAATTCAACCAATTTCATCCTCTTGCTGCAACCCTTCATGTAATTACCCCCAGTGCTGTGGTCGGTAAAAATAGGTTGAATAACTGTGCGCTTGTGTGGTTAGTGTGCTGGACATTATGTCAACATTTTATTAATGGCATCCATACGTATTTATGTAATAAACAATGATTAATACATTACCAAAGAAGCTTTATGACACTGACTTTTGTAATGTGAAAATGCACAGGCATTGACCACCGCACTAGCTTTACCCGTTGCCCTCTCTCTCGCTCTCCACCTATTTGCTCAAAGCTATTCTGTCTTTTTAATGCTCTGCCGCCCACCCCCCCATCACCTCAGTCTCTGCCGGATGTCACAAAACGGATGGGAGCGTTGTTTCCTTCAAACTGTCGTGGTGCTTGATAAGTTTGTCCTGCCTTCACCGTGCTGCTACCGTTTCCTGATTATTCACATCGTAAATACATTGCCATACGCCCACCCAGAACTCATGCGTGTCCAGTTTGGAAATTATGTTGTCGTGTCTTCCCTCGCCCACCCCTCACCTGTCGCCCTGTCGTTGTTGGCTGATGTATTTGCTTTAAGTATTTAGCACTTAAAGTAATGGCGGTGAACTCACCCTTCCTTGCTTGTTTTGTTTTTTTTTTCCCTAAGCACTGCACATGACTGTGATGCATGGCATTAAATTAGACTTGTTGCTTTGAAACAACTTGCCCATTTTGTGGAAAGGGTACATAATGGCTCTATTTGCTCACACCCTCCCCTACAGAGGGATAGGCTTAGTCTCTTCTCCTCTTTCGACACCTCCTTACTGTTTTTGTCTTTTCTCCACTTGGCGTCTCTGCGGATTTAAAAAATGATCGTTGTCATGAATCATCATTAGCGTATTTAAAATGCCTCCCTCTCAGACGTTCCTGATGGCCACCATTATCGGCCCCTCCATCACCTTATCCCTTTCATCCTCCATATCCTCTCTCTGCCACCTTTCTCTCCCATTCATTCATTCATTGTGAACCATTATTAACGTCCGGCCCCATCCTCCCTCAACACACATCATAATACGTCCATGACCCAATATCCACCCCCTACCCCTTCCCCTACCCCTTCCCCTGTGGCACAAAACTGATTGAGGATGACTGGTTCTTTCCTGGCTGCTCCGATCCAGTGCTGGTCAGCCGACAGCAGGAGCTAGAGGAGGAGCTGACCCAGGCCCACGGGCACGGCCAACACAGGGCCCTGAAGATGGGCGCCCCGGCGCAACGCAGCCTGCAGGTAGGTGGCACTGTGTTGCGATGTGGCCCCCCCTTTCCTGACACCGTAGGCGGTCATCTCGTGCCGCTTTTTCCCATCCACGTGGATCCGGCCCCCGGCTTGTGGAAACGGGTGGACCCGTTCCCGCCCGTTGGGGTTCTCCACACATTTGGAGTTTGAAGAAGCGCGTCCCCAATTTCCCCCTTCCTCTGAGTCGGAGTGACCGCGCCAGTGACCTGATTTGTCTTCAGCCTAATTTAAAGTGGTCGTGCGTGAACCAAAAATGGCGTAATCGCGACCCCTGCACGTCACAACAGAGTTGTGAAGGCAAACCAGGCAAATGCCATGGCCCTTTATGGACAGCCAGCGCACTTCACGAATGGCGCATAAAGTCAACTGTAAATTCAGCTTTAGCCTTCGTGGTAACCTCGCCAATATCGAGTTGAGTTGTGTCACATTTTGTTCCTCCTAAAATGTATATATATTTTTTATTTTATAGCTGTTATAACAGGCCTATCACAACTACAACTACAGGCCTTTACAGTCCTGTACCAGTACTAGCCTGATGTTTATGCTTTGAAGAGAACCGTTGGCGCTGACATAACGGACCACCCAACTCAACACCTCCCACCCAAAGTAATGGAACTGCTAATCAGGCTCTGAACATGGCTGCCCGGGTGCCGGTTCTAGCTGGATCTGCGCTGATAGAAAAGCAGCATAACCGGCTCTTATTTCTTTCTAAAGAGTTGTCATTTGTGTTGCTCTTGTGTGCGAGTCGCTCAGAGGAGGTCAGAGTTGAAGTGGACTTGATGGGTTGGCAACGGCTTCTTCGTGTGTCGTGAGTCCATTTGAAGAGGCCGTTGTCATGCCTTGGCCTTGTTGAGCTGAAACCAGGCTGAACCCCGTCCTCACCCACCCCCACAGGAGGACTTTGAGTTTGACGAACAATCGCGCTTCCAGCAGCCCCGCGTGGCCCCAGCGAGCACAGACGCCATGGAAGGGGAGAACATGGGAGGTTGGTGGCCCGAGTACAGTTCTCCTGACCCAGGTGTGAGAGCCACTAGACGGTTTACACTAGCATGCACACGGTCGTCCACTCACCATTTTGAAAACCTATTGTGTTGCTTTTTGGGTTGACCTTTTTTTTTTTTTTAACCCTTTTCAAGATGGCGGGGGGTTTTGTCGACTTTTGGTCACATCACTCTCCGTCGTACACGTGGGGTTGTGGTCCATTGGTTTCTGTTCGGTAAAATAACCCATTGTATTGCTGTTGGAATGTAACATCTTTGGGTTTCTTATGCTTCATTGGGTTTGCTTTTGGTGGTCTTATGTGGACTGTTAACAGTGGTTCCCAGGATTAACAGAGCAAATGAAACAAATACTCCACCGAGCGCAATAAGAGACATTGTATATCTCAACTCTTTACTTCAGAACCAAGAACCATTTCAGTTTTAAATTTATAATTTGACATTTAATCACGTTTTGAAATTATTTTTGACCATGTGCATGCTGCTTGAGCTGGCTAGGATATGGTTCATCAGCCATGGTCCATTTTAAATGTTCTGAACTCTTGTTAGATCATGTAAATGTGCGTGCAAAGATTCCCCCCATTTGTGGTAAGTGTCGTCTTTGTGTTCGTAATTGTATTGCATGCCCTAACATTTTCCTCCAATTCCCTCTTGATGTCCTATCACCCTTTCTGGTGGTTCTTTAGCCTCTAGAATAGGCAATCAAAAAACACAAAAAGAATAAACTAGTTAATAAAATAGCGCGGCGCCCGTTCAAAACGTGCCTGCTTGGAATGGGCCAACTGCTGCTTGCGGCTTTCTCGAGAACCGCTTGTCCATGCAACTTCACAATTGACCACAGAACTTCCCCCAGGTCCTCACCCATGAAACCGCCAAAGCCGTTCAGACGAGCGGTGGTCGAGAAAACCGAAAGACCCAGACATGCAGAGGCTCCCCAAACTACAATTAGATGATGCTAGTTAAAAGGTCCATCCTGGCCACCCTTTTTATGTTTTTTGGTTGCTCTTTCCTTCCAGGCTTGTGATTGCATTCTAGTTTATTCGTTCTTTTGACCTTAACTCAATGGCTATCATTCCTAAGATGTTTTTCATCCTGCCTCAAGCCTTGACCTTCACCTTGAACATTCTCCTGTTGCATCATCATCACATTTAAATCAATCATTGACATAATGCATCCTTTTAACTGCCATCTTCTGTGCATTCAGTTTTGTTCCTGCTCCTCTCACAGTTCTGTGTGCCATGCTTCACTCTGTGGTGTAGGTGGTTTGCAGTCAGTCGTTGCGGAGCTGGAGCTGGAGAGGAACCAGCTCCAGGAGCAGATCCTGGGCCTGGAGGAGCGCTGTCAGGATCTAGAGGATCGTCTGCAGCTTCAGGCTCGCATTGAGTCATTACAGGTAGACAATGGTCTTCCCTTATTCAGTCACCCCGTTTAATTTAACGTCAATCTTCATTACCATTCTCAACGTTGCAAAAAGATCCATGCCTGTTGGGTACATCATGTCTTTCCATTGCATGGCCTTTATCTTGTGAGTTTGCATGTGTCCCCCTTGAGGTCGAGGACTTTGTAACAAACCCTTCTAACACAGGTGACGTTTGATGTAGAAGAGGTACTGCAATGTTGGCTCCCTCAGGTGTGTGTGTGTCTTTGTGTGCGCTGGAGAGCACCTCTGGCGGTGAAGGCTAACGGTTTGGTGTGCGTCTTTAATCTCACATCAAACACATTGCTTCTGTCCTGCAAAGTCCTGCAAAGTGTTCTGTGTTAGCAACAAATTTACCGTGTGTGTGTGCAATATACTGTAATACATTGTTACTGTACAATGCAAATGTTATAATTATTGTTATACATTATTTATTAGACCATAGCTATAACATCTATTCTAACTAACAATGTGACCAAGAATTGTTTGTTTGCGTCACGGAGTGTGTCCATAGTTGCTTTGAGTTGCTCATAATGATCTTCCTTTTATTTCCACTGCAGAATGAGTCAGAGAGACTACAAGGACAGCTCGCAAACCTTCGAAGTCAACAGAGCAGAGATGCGGAGAAACACCAGCTAGTTGTTACCAGTCTCAATGAACAGCTAAAGGGGTAGGCTAACTAGTCATAGAAAAAGTCCATGTCTTGATGCAGGTTTTGCAATGCATGCGTCATGGTTATCGATCATAGATAACTGAATAATTGAGGAAAGGAGGGAAAACTGCCACATTTCTGCAACAGCAAACAAACAGCTCAAAAGCCCTATCATAATCTTTGAAATATTACTTAAGATTAAATTTAACATAGTTGTGGGACAGCAACAAGTTTTAATTATGTCAAATATGCTCAAAACCTGTGTTGTTTTTTTTGGTTCCTCCAAGGCTGAGTGACACACAGGAGTGCCTGGAGAGCTCACTGATTGAGAAGGATAACACGCTTGCACAGACCTCAGAGAAGCTTGAGCTCATCAGCAGTCTGCAGGAAAGTTTAAGAGAAAAGGAGATCCAACACAAAGATGTGTCTGATAAACTCCTTCACGCTGAGCACGATGTAAGTCCACACAACATGGACACAGCCAATCAGATTGTGGTGTACGGGCAGTGACAGTGATGGCAATGACCACGTTGTTATTTTTTTTCTCACCATAGCTCATGGAAATTTCCCAAAAATCCAAGGGATTTGAGAAGCAGTCTTTGCAATTAAAAGCAGAAGTCTTAGATGTCACACAAAAGCTCAGTGTCTTAAAAGAGAAGGTATGTTCTGTTTTTCATTTTTAGATATTAATTGTTTTGCGTTGCATCCAAATACCACAATTAAAATTACCATAGGACTTACTGAAAAAAGCAAAAAAAAGGTTTTTTACCAATAATAACATTTGCACTATTACTGTTTCCCCCCACCACCCAAGACACAGAAACAAGAACTCACCATAGAAACACTGCAGACAGAGCTGGACCAGACAAATGAAGAGCTGGATAAATTGAACACTGCCCACTTGGAAGAGCGCGCACAGCTCATTCATGACCTTCAGAGCTGCGAGAGGGAAATCGATAATCTCAAAGATACCCTAATCGACAAGGAAAAGGAGCTATCGACCCTGTCCAGTAACATGATGGAATATTCTGAACAAATCTCAGCACTGGAAAAGGAGGTCAGGGTCAAGGAGGAGGACCTGGCTCGCACTGAAAAGGCACTGAGCAAGGCAGAGCGTGATGCTCAAGTCCTCAGAGACTCTCAGGATTCTGACCAGCAAACCCTTAATGTCAAAATCACAGAGTTGCTGGAGAAACTCAAAGATACGGAGACTGAGCTGATCAAGGCTAAGGAGGACAATGAGTTTAAAGGGGCTGAGGTAGAGGAACTGACAAAGCAGGGCGCAGAGAACAGGAAAACCATTCAGGTCCTGAAAGATGATCTCCAAAAACAGATTGTGAGCCATAACAGTCACGTTACTGAATGTGAAACCCAAATCTCCTCCATGAAGGAGCAAATGGCACTGTCAGCCTCTAAACTCAAGGAGGAGTCAGAAGGAATCCTTTTGCAGCTCGAAGACAAAGATTCTCGCAATGACAAACTTCAGCAGCAGCTTCTCGATAAAGATCAGGTGTTTGACCAAGAACTCAAATCCCTCAAAGAAGAGCGTAACAATCTTTCAGCAGATTTGGCAAAGCATAACAGTGATATGCAAACACTGTCGAAACAGCTAGAAGAACAGTCGGAGAGACAAAAGCAATTAGAAAAGGACACACAAGAAAAAGATGAAACATTAAAGATTTTGGGGGACCAACTTAAGTCCAACCAGGAACAGACTGAATTTGAAATAAACAAATTCAACACCGAATTGCAAGCCAGAGAATCTGAAAATAAAAAGTTAGGAAAAGAACTTGAAAGTAAATCCGAAAATATCTCCAAACTCAAGAACCTCCTAAAAAATGCCAAAGCTGAGAAACAGCAGCTGCAGGGCAAACTTAAGGAGTTGAATAAGGATTTTGATTTACAAAAGAAGACTGTAGAACAACTCAGTGAAAAACTAGAATCTGCTCTTCAGCTGAAGTCAAATCTAGACGACCAAGTAAATCGCCTTACAGATGAGAAGCAGAGACTTGAAACGCAAGTAACTGAGACAAGTTCAAGGGTTTCTGAACTTGAAGTAGATCTGCAAATGAAAATAATTGACTTTGAAAAACAAGATTCTGAGAAAAGCAAAATGATTCAACTCCTGCAAAGCAACAAGGAGGAGTTGAGTGTTCAAACACAGGAATTGAACAGGGCCCTTGAACAAAGTTCTCAGTCTGTTTCAGAAGCTTTGCTAGAGAAAACCAATGAATGTAATCATCTCAACCAATTGCTCCAGACTAAGGAGAAAGAAATAACACTGCTAAAAGAAAATATTCATAGTGTAACCTCCCAGGTTGAAGAGCTCCAGGGTGGCATAAAACAGAAAGAGCAGACCATGGATGATCTTAGGATGGTAATAACCACCCAGCAAAACCAACAAATTGAACTTACAGAAACATTGTCGCTTCTTCAGGAACAGCAGTTATCCCTGAAGTCTGATCTCATTGAGAAAGAAGTATTTTTAACACAGAAATCAGAGGAGTGCACTGTTTTGCAGAATGACATTGTCGAAAAGACTTCCGCTATAGCAAAGCAGCAGGTAGATGTTGAATCACTTCGTGCAGAATGCTCAATTTGTCACCAGCAAATTACAGACAAAGATGACGTGTTAAAAAATGTAACGCAAGAATGTGAAAAATACAAAGAAAGTCTTTTTAAGAGTGAGAAAAAGCTTACTTCGCTCACCAACAAACTTGCTGTCATTGAGGAAAATGTCACAAAGCTAGAATCTGAAAAGGCAGCGACAAACACAAGCCTGGACAACTTTAATTCGGAGAACTTTGGGCTGAGAAAAGAGCTGGAACAAAAGCAAGAAGAAATGTCTGGTTTCCATGGTCACATACAGGCTCTTACAGAGCAAAATCACCAACTGCGTGCTGCTTGTGAAATCAGGGAAAAGGATCTTGCTCAGCAAATACAGGTAGCATATGAACTAGATGGAAGAATTAGAGGGGCTCTTGAGGAGAACTCCAATTTAAGCCTTAAAGTGGTCAATCTCACAGAGGAACGTCAAAAGCTTCAAGAAGACTTTGCACAGAAGATGGAGTCATTCTCTGAACTAGCATCTGAGAAGGATTTGCATGCAGAGAAAATTCTGGGGCTCGAAATGCAACATTCGGAAAATCGCAAAATAATTGAAGGCCTTTTGAAAAACAAAGATGATCTTGCATTGGCAATGGTTGAAATAAACAATGTCCTTGAGCAAAACAAACAGAATCATGCCGAAAGTTTACTGCTTAAAACGACTGAATGTAAGAATCTCTCAGACACATTAAGGGAGAAGGAAAATCAAGCTGCAGAGTTAAAAGAACAATTGGACCGTTTGACAACACAAGTTGATCAACTCAACATTTCAACTGCTGAAAAGGAAGCAACATTGTCTGAGCAGTGTGCCAACATGGAAGCCCAGAATGTTAAAATGGTGCAACTTCAGGAAACATTGTCTCTTCTTCAGGAACAAGGGTCTGCTCTTAAGTCAGGGTTAATGGAGAAAGACACAATATGCCAGCAAAAATCAGAAGAATGTTCTGCTTTTCAAAAAGAATTGATGCTACAGAAAGATGTTGTATCCAAGGTGCAGGGTGAGGCTGCATTACTAAGTGAGGAATGTTTGGAGCTACGTCGACAAGTGGGAGAAAAGGAACAGTTTTTGAGAAATGTATCACATGACCTTAACAATCGCAACAATGAACTGAACAAACAGAATGAATTGGTGGCATCGCTCAACAAACAGCTTGATGAGATGAAGGAGGATTCGGGAAGGACGGACATTGAAGTCAATAACCTCAGATCTGCGGTCGAAACGGTTTCCACAGAAAACCAGCAACTTGTGCATGAGGTGAATCAGAGGAAAACGGAGGTAGACAATTTCAGGAACAATATTCAAGCTCTGGATGAACAGAATGCACAGTTAAAATCAGAGCTTCAGAAAACATTGACTGAACAGTCCAACTTACTTGAAAATGTCTCAAACCTCAAAATGACAGTCTCTGATATGGAAAACCAGGTGTCTACCTTGTCAGAAGAATTACAAATGGCATGCTCAATTCAAGAAAGTCTTAGTTTGACTGTCCAGGAAAAAGAAGACTCTCTAAAGCAGCAGGGGTATTTCCTTCAGCAGTTGCAGGCAAAGTCTGTAGAGACTGAGGGCCAGACAAGCCAGAAGTCAATGGTAATCACCCAGCTTCAGACTCAAATTCAGAACCTTCAGCAGTGTCTTGAAAATAAAGATGCGGTGTTGCAAAAGAATGAGAAAGACCTTTGTTTTATCCAGACAGAATTTTCTGGTGAGAAGATAAAGCTCCAGCATGTGATTGATTTAAATGTAGAGGCCATAGAAAGACTCAAGGGAGAAATGAGTGATGCAGTGGAAAATAACACAGATCTTGCCAGTAAGGTAGCTGATCAAGAGATTCAGTTGAAACTTACAGCTGATAAAAATTACAGTTTAGAATCACAGGTTGCTGAATTTGAAGATTCTGTTGTAATCCTGAGAAATCAAGTTGACACTCTAACTTCAGAGTCCGCCGTGTTAAAAGCCACTCTGGAAGAAAAGGAAAACAATGTAGTTGAATTTCAGAGGACTTCATTGGCAGCCAGTGAAAACCTAAACTCAAAATTGTTAGCCAAAGAAACCGAATGTGGAAGCCTGAAAGAGCAGCTGTCACACATTCAAGAACATGTTGCGAAGCTTAACGACAGTCTTCAAGCACAAATGTCCGAAATACAAAGTCTAAAAGAAACAATTAAAGAAAAAGAATCTCTTCTTTCAGTCCAGACCAAATCTATTGAGGAGATGCAAACAAAAGCGGAAGAGACATCACTTGTCAGGGCTCAGTATATTCAGAGTACTGAGTTGGTATCACAGTTACAGAGTCAGGTTCAGCTGTTATCCACAGAGTCTGCACATTTCAGCAAGTCTGAAAAAGAGAAGCAAGGTGCCTTTAGCAGCCTCCAAGATAAATATGCAAATCTCTCAGAGGAGTTACAAAATGCCAGAAATCAACTGACCATTACAACTGGCGATGTGGCAAGTCTTTCAAAGTCACTTGGTGACAGTAACACTGCTCTACAGGCTGCAGACGCTGCTGTGGAGAACCTGAGAAAGGAGTTATCCACAACCAAGGAAGAGCTTCAAAGAACTCTAGAGCTAAATTCCAGTCTGCTGAAGCAAAATGAAGAAGCCCTCTCGACCTACCAAACAAACACATCATCATTGACAATGGAGATACAAAGTCTGAAATCACAACATGCTCAGTTAGAAGTGCAGCTGAATCTTCTGAAAGACAACCTTGAAGAGAAAGAAATGGCCCTTGATGCAGTAAACAGCCAGTACACAGACCAGGCCAAGCAGACAGCTCACATGGTTTCTGAAATCCAGAAGCTGGAGGAGCTAAATGAAAGACTACATGGGGAAATGTGTTCATTGAGAGAAGAACACCAGATCGATCTCAATTCCATCAATAATGAAAAGATTAGTTTGAAGGACGAAATTAACAAGTTTGTTGCAGAGAAGGAGTCCCTGGAGCACAGGCATGTTGAACATGCAAGGTCGACACAGGAGGAGTTGCAGCAGCTGACCAGCAACATGAATGATACCATCGAGAAAGCGATGTCCGAAAAGGAGAAACTACAAGCTGAGGTTAGTGTCAAAGCTGAAGAAATCTGTGAATTAAAATCAAACATTCATAAGATAGAGCAAATTCTACAAGATTCTGAGAAAGAGTGGCTATTAGTTCTGGATAGAGAATCAAAAGATAAAAATGACATTTTGGAGCAGTTGAAAAGTGTTGAAAATGAAATTCAGTCCAAAGATTTTAAGGTTAGTGCATTGAAACAAGACTTGGACAATTTGCAAGAAAAGCTGTCAGATGCAGCATCAGCAATCCAAAAGGGTTCTGAACAGCTCAAGGCTAAAGAGCTGGAGGCATCAGCATCAAGGCAACATCTGGAAAATATATTAGCTTCTGTCCAGGAGAAGGAGAATGAGAACAAACTCTTGCAACAGGTATTGCAAGATGTGGAAAATGAGATGCAAAAACTGAAATCTAGCAAAGTTGATGCTGATAATGATCTCTTTGTTTTGTCACAAACCATGTCTGAGAGATTGGCAGCATCATCCGAAGACAAGTTATCTGTCGAGGTCAGATTGAAAGAGCTGCAAGAGCACAATTTCTCAGAGTTAGAATCGTTAAAGGGCCAATTAGATGGAGCTCTAGTACAATTGCAGAAGGCACAATATAATCTTGAAGAAGGGGAGAAGAGTTGTAACGACGCAAATGAACAGATTAATGTCTTACGAGTAGAAGTGAACCATCTGCAAGCACAGCGCCACAGTGCATGTGAAAAGGAGAAGGAAGCCATTGCTATTCAATCCTCTCTGCGCCATGAGATGCAAGCAAGGGCTGAACAAATTGACTGTATGAGCATTCAGATAAATCAGCAGAAGGAATTACTTGCCGGGCTCAGTCAGCAGTTGAGGGACAAAGATATCGCAGTAGCCCAAGTTATAGAATCTGTCTCAAATGAAAGGATACATCTTGCAGATGAGAATGGTAGTCTACAAAAACAACTACAAATCATGGAGGAGGAGCACAGAAGTCTTGTCAAACAGCGAGAGGATAAGTTACAACAGTTGGAAGAGCATATTTTGCTGTCTCAAAAGGATATTGAATCCAAGATGTTGGAGAATGGTGAGCTGAATAAAGAAAATGATCATCTCAAAGCGGAAAATACAAAACTGTCGAAAGATAAAGATGCAATTAAGAAGAAGCTTCAAGCCGCTCTCCTTTTAAGAAAGGATCTCATGAAAAGGCTGGAGCAGTATGAAAAACCAAAAAAAGAAAATGGAAATACGGATGACGTATCAGTTCTACAAGAAAGGTTGCAAGAAATTACATCACAAGCTGAAGTTACAACAAGACAGTATGATGAAAACATTTTGCTGCTGGAAAACAAAATCCTTGTGAAAGAAAATGATATTTCCCTACTGGAAAGAGAGAAAGATACTCTTATGGAAGGTTTCCGGGCAGATAAACAGAATTTAGAAGCTGCATTAAATGACAAAGAAGTTTGTTTGGCAGAGGCATTGCTTAGACTCAAGGAAAATACCTCCCTCCTCACAGAACTGCAGACCAGTATTTCAGAAAAAGAGCTTGCTACTCAAGATGACAGACGTGACCTTCAGCAAAAAATTAAATATCTCGAGAATGAGATGAGAATAAGTGAAGATCTTTTGAAGGAGAAGTGTGATTCTGCTCTTGCTTTTGAAAATGAACTTGCGCAGGTGAAAGAGGAAAAAGCATTGCTACAGAAAAAGGCCCAAGCTGCATTAATAGCACGTAAAGAAACATTAAAGAAATCTCAAGAGAATGAAAAGAAGTTGGTTCAAGAACTATCTAAGCTGAAGGATGACTTCAAGGCTCTTATTGAACAACATGGTCTGCAGACCAATGACCTAAATGATCTCAAGTTGAAGTTTGACCATCAGAGCATAGAACTGGACAAAATCTGTGCCATTTCTGAGTCTCGCCTACAAGAACTGGAGATTTCAAAACAGCTTGTTGAAGAGACAGATACAACATTAAGAGCCCTACAAATGGCTCTCACTGAAAATGACAAAGACCACTCACTTCGAGCCTTGCATTCAGAGCTGGACGCTGTTAGGTCAAACTTGGAGACAATGTCATCTGAAGTGAGAAGTAAAAATGAGTCTCTCATAGCCTCTGAGCAAGGCTCGCAGGAATTGATGTTAAAACTGAAACTGATGGAGAATAATTTAGAAGAAGCTGATTTGAAGATCAAAGGGCAAACAGAAGAGCTGGATAAATATCAGCAGGCACTTGAAGTACAAAAACTAAGTAGTCAGCAAGAGAAACACAAATTAATAGATGACAACCAAGCCTTACAAAGCCAGTTGGTTGTCTCACAGGCTGCAGTCGAGGAGACACTGCGGTGTTCATATGCTATTACAAATGATCATAGGATATTACTAGATGAAAAGAATGGTTTCCTTGAGCAAATAAGCCAGTTGAATGCTGATCTACAGAGAGCAGTTGAGTCAGTGGCTCAAAAATCTTTAGAGATCCAACATATTCAAAACACATTAGCAGAAACACAACAGACATTTCATGAGGAAAAATGTGTCCTGGCAAAGGAGCTTGAAAAGGCACAGCTGTGTAGTACTGACAAGGAAAGTAACAAGCTGCATATGGGACTGTTACAACAAGAGAAAAGTGCTTTCAGATTTGTTGAAACTCTTCAGGATGAGGTAGCACCATTACAAAGTCAACTAAGTGAGGCTAAAGAACCTAATGATCAGCTTAACCAAAACCTACCCATAACACAAGAGGACAGATTTCAGCAGGATGTTATTTGCAAAGAAGTAGAGTCTTTGCACACATTCTCTGAAAAGCTTGAAGCCGAACTTAAGGAGAGAGATGATGCTTTGTCCGTTTCTCAGTCTCTGGTTGCAGAAAAGGAAAAACTCATTGCCACCCTTGAACATCAGCTGCAGCGACAAATTCATCTACATGAAATGGCTATGGAAAAGATGAGAACCCAAGTAGATCAGCTTCAGAAGTCTGAACAAGTTTTCTCTAAAGATGTTGATCAGGAAAATCTAAGTAAAACTGCTCTGCTAACTCGAAAGCTTCAAGCAGCCTTGGTCTCCAGGAAGGACCTCATGAGGCAAAATGCTACACTTAAAGACCAGCTGGATACAATGAAGGTTAAATGTGAAGAAAGGGTGGGCGAAACTTCAGCATTGGAGTCCACAGTGTGTAACTTAAAACAACGGAATATAGACCTTGAAAGTGTGGTGTCTTCTCTCGGCGCAGAAAAGGACAAGCTCATTGCAGAAGTTGATCGCATTCTCAATGATAACCACAATCTATCAGCGGCCTGTGAAAGCCTTAAGCGGACCATTGAAAACATCACGCAACAAAAGCAAGCATTTTCATGTCAGCTTGAGTCACTTAAAGATTCTCAGACAGAGGAACTGTCGGAATGGAAATCGAAACATTCAGAGCTCAAACAAGATTATGAGTCTCTTTTACAAGCTTATGAAAATGTAAGTAGTGAAATGGATAAGATGAGACTGATTCTGGAGGGGGCTAAAAGAGAGAGGCAGGAGGCACTCATAAAATTGCATCAACTTGAATCTGAGCGTGAGGGCTTAGAGATGCAGGCCAGAGATGTTGGGGAGGAAAATGTTAGAATTAAAGACAAAATGCGCAAATTTGCTAAAGCAAAGCAGAACATGATTGATGAGTTGGAGAAGGAGAATCAGAACATTAGGAAGCAATTGGTTGAGTTTGATCAAAAACGTGAATTCAATATTGATTTGACTGTTCAAAACCAACACTTGGAGGAAAAGATCAGAAGCCTCCACGAGTCTGCAAATGCTACAAAAGAAGAGCTTACTGAGATTAAATCAGAGAATGTCAAAATGTCAGAAGAGTTAAATGAAGCCAACTCCTTATTAGAAAAGTTTAGGTTTGATTCCAAGTCCTGTGAAAACATGCAATTTAAACTTGATGAAGCACTCGGTTTGAATAATTCACTTACTGTCCAGATTCAGACTCAGAATACTGCACTCGGTGCTCAACAGCAAATTAATGACTTGTTGCAAAAAGAGAAACAGAGTCTTGTGTCCAAAATTGAGCAAATTGAGAATGAACATGAACATAATTTAGGAGACAAGGATAACAGAATTAAAGAGCTCCAAGATATTTCTAATGGCCACAGCCAAGATATGATTAGCTTACATGAAAAGGTAAGAATCTTGGAGGACGACAAGTCTCTTTTGCAAGAGGAACTGGAAAATGTTCAAGAGATTTCTGACAAGGTAAAAAATGAAAATGAACACTTAGAAACTGTGCTTCTCAAAAACTCTGAAAGAATTGCTGAATTGACAGAGTCAATCAATGTTTTGCAAACCCAAAATAAGGAGTTAACCTCCCAACTAGGAGTTAGTAAGGAAAACGTGACTCAGGTTTGCCAGGAAAAGGAGCAACAACAATTGAAATTAGTCAAAGAATTTGAGGAAAAACTTAAAATGGCTCAGAGAGGCAGTGTGGGCTCCAAAAACATCAAGAGGGAACTTCAGGAGCTCCTCAAGGAAAAGCACCAAGAAGTGAATCAGCTCCAACAAAACTGTATTCAATACCAGGAACGATTTTTGGACTTGGAAAAGACCTTGAAAGCCTCACAATCTGGATATGAACAGCTGAAAAAAGAACTGAAGAACAGTTCAGAGAAAACTTTACATTTAGAAGATAAAAGTCAAAAACTTGAAGAGGAGCTAATCGCACAGAAAAGCCTCCTTCAGAAGGCTAACGAAAGCATTGTGAGAATTCAAAGTGAAAAAGAACATCTTGTCCTGGAATCGACTGAGAAAAGTCAAAAGGCAGAACACCAGGTCATGGAGGAAGATGTTCCACAAGACATCTACATGGAGCAAGATGCAGTTTTACAGAAAAGAATAGATGAACTTCAGGGTTTAAAAGAAAGAGAAACTCAAATGCTCATTGAGTTGGGACAGCAAATGGACTCCAAAGATCTGGAGATTGCCACTCTAAGGCGAGAGGCAGATACTAATATGGCCAAGTTGGCTGCCGTGTCTTCTGATCCTCGTGGAGCAGATGCCTTAAAACAGTGGAACAATGTATTCCAAAAAGCATTGCATGAGAAAGATAGCCAGCTATTGGAGCAAGGCTTTGTGATCAAACAATTTCTTGAGGACATGAGGACCAAAGACGGAGAGATCAATGAATTACGAATGTCTAGATCCAAGCTAGAAAGGGGACTCAATGAATATTCAGTTGTTGCTGCTGCACACCAGCGTCAAATTTTTGTTCTCAGCGTCAGCAACACTGAACTCAATGAAACCATGGAAATCATGAACATGCACTTAGGAAAACTTAAAGCTCAAGTTGAGCGGCTAGAACAGGATAAGAGCCAACTAAACAGAGAGCTTGCCGACAAGGAAGATGTTGGATCCCAAAGGCTTCTCAGTATTGAACAACTGGAAAAAATTTGCTCCGATATGGAGGCCCAACTGTACACATTCCAGTCTGAGAAGGACAAATTTCAGGCTGACTTTGAGAAGGAAGAGACAATCTCTCTTCAGCTAAAAAAGCTTCTAAAAAATAAGGATGCTGAGATATCGTCCTTGTTATCGTGCAGAGATGGCCAGATGTCAGGCTATTTAGAACAACTCCAAGCCAATCATCGTGCTCAGATAGCAGGCTATGAGGACCGAGTAACGTCTTTATATTCTGAAAGGGACAGGGCTGACAAAGAGGCGAGAAGGCTAGAGAACACTGTGAGAAGTCTGCAGATCAAAGTAGACAGGTTCACTCAAGAGAAAGAGAAGGTGGCTGAGAAAATGGATTCGTTCAGGAACTCCATGATATCATTGCAGAGTGAGAGGGAGCGGTTAATATCTGAATACAGAATCCTAGAGGAGAAGAATCAGCTAGTGCTGAGAGACAGAGATGGCTCTGCCGGTGGGGACCTCAATGCAACTAAAGGCATGAAACATGAAATAAGGAAACTTTTGCATCAGATGGATGATCTGAACTCCGAAAATGCCATGCTCAGGGCGCAGCTAGTTCGCTATAGAGAGGACTTGAATCAAGTCCTGTCACTCAAGGACAACCAGCTGAAGGAACTGCTCAAAAGGCAGCAAGATATGATAAAAAGTCTTGAGGTCCAAAAAGCTGTTGTAGAAAAGCAGCACAGGAACTCTACATTAGAACTTCAAAATGAACAGGAAATAAGCAATACCTTAAGAGCAGAGTCATCTTATCTAAAAACTCAGGTCTCAAATCTGGAAGCGGACATATTGGCCCTGAGAAAGGAGAGGGCGGAGACAAATGAAGGCAAGGTGATTTGCGATTTGCAGCAGGTTGTGGCTGCAAAAGCCGCAGAATGTAATGGCATACAGCAAAAACTTTCAGCTCAAAAACTCTTAACAGACGAGCTTAAGAATAAACTGAAGCAGCTCGAAAGTGATACTGACAAAAAACTGGCCGAAGCCGAGGATAAGTACAACAGTGAGCTGGACACGTTTGAGCGAGAGGTGGACCTGATGAGAAATGAGCGGGAAACGGCAGATCAAAGAGTGCAAGAACTGGCCAGAGATTTGCTACAAACGGAACAGCTTTTTTCGGAGTCCAAGAGTCAAAGTCAAGACTTGACCGCCAAGAATGAGTCCCTGGGAAAAGCCATTGCCGCTTTGCAGAATGATCGCGACGTACTCATTGAGGATTTCAAAACCCTTCAGAAGAGATATGACGAAGAACTCCGAGAGACTCGGGCTTCCTTGACCAAGGCTGAGCAGGACCTTCAGGATGCTACCTCTGAGTTGGCCGTGTTTGCAAAAGAGAAGTACGTCCTTGTTCACAAAATGAACGCCTTGAGCAGCCCGAACACGCAATCTGAGCTCAACACTTTGGTGGATGAGCTGTCCAAAGCTTTGTCAGAGAAGGAAGGCGAACTGAAGAGAGTCAGCACAGAGAACAACACGTTCAGTAAGCAGATGTCTGCCTTCTCTAAGTCCATGGCAAGCCTCCAAAATGACCGTGAGAGGCTGATGGGCGAGCTGGTGGGGGCTAAGAGAATGTTTGAGTCCAGGCAAGGGTCAGTCTCAGGGGCTGTCATTTCCCACAGTCCGGAAGAACCAAATAGAAGCCGCACTGAAACCTTCCAAAATGAGAGGGATGGGCTGGTAAGTTGCCGGCTGTGATTCAATGGGTTGTCTTGTCTTTTCTCTGGGTCATTGGCTGAGCATTCATCTGACAGCATGCAGGGTCACATAGCGTCTCCATGCCACCTCTTTGACATGCATGGTTTTTCATTTCATGTATCTATTTTGTTCATTGCCAAACAAATGACAAAAGAGATATTGGTGTCAGTTCAACTGTCCCTGTCAATTTCCGTCTGGGTTGGATTGTTGTCATCGTACCAGGGTACTGAATGTGTTCCTCTTGTTTGTTGCAGGAGATACGTCTGAAGGTTATTGATCTGCAGAAGGCGTTGGAGGAGGAGCAGGCCTGCAGACGGCAAACGGAGCAGGAACTCCGCAGCTACCAGGACCAGCTGGCTGAAACGCGGTAAACTTGTTTTTAGCAGTTCGTTTTGTATTCCTGCTACCACTTTCAGCAAT
>OMKQ01068689.1:0-17317 GCA_900302335.1 Phycis phycis | reverse complement strand
CTCTCTTAAAGTGTGCTGATAACCAGAGCATGCACAAAACAAAGTAAGAGCGGCATGATTCTCTGACACTGGAGAATTGCCCGAAACAGGGAAAAGCTTGTAAAGTGTTTCTGTTGTACGGCCAGCTTCAGTGAAGCAGTGATCCTCCTACAGATGAAACAGTAAGGCAGATTCCCTACCAGATTTAACAAGATTCAGGTAGCTTGGCACACTGACGCCAGTTGCTCTCCATGAAGACAAAGTACAATATTTCCACTCTTAAACCATATTCTTTTCATTAGCTTGGCTACCTGCACTTATGTCAGCTACCATGACCTGTGGTGCAGGAATCATATGTCGCACGAAAGGATAAAGGCTAGGTGAATATGTGGGCTGATGTTTACTATAGGCAGAGCGCGGCTTCACGGTAGCCTAGCATGCAACGGAGTAAAATGACATGGCACTGCTGGTACATGGTACCACAACAACTACAACCACTACTGCTACTGCTACGGCTACTTTCCTCATCCACCGCGTGCAGTACCTTGAGCAGCGGGGTCATGTGCGTAAGCAGCATGGGCCTGGGCCTCTTTTTGCTCTGCTTGCCCATCATGTCGTCCTCATCGGGCCTCTTCAGGGGCTCCTTCCCCCCGGTCAGGGAGCTCCCTGTAAACTGTGGGACAGGAAGTACAGAGCACGCTTAACACATGGGATGTAGACGACTGGTGCACACGGCGCACTTAGGACAGGGGCTTTGGACTGGTGCACACAGCAGACTAAGGACAGGGGCTTTGGACTGGTGCACACAGCAGACTAAGGGCAGGGGCTTTGGACTGGTGCACACAGCAGACTAAGGGCAGGGGCTTTGGACTGGTGCACACAGCAGACTAAGGGCAGGGGCTTTGGACTGGTGCACACAGCAGACTAAGGACAGGGGCTTTGGACTGGTGAACACAGCAGACTTGGTACAGGAACTTTAGACTGGTTCAAACAGCACACTTAGGACATGGGGCTTTAGACTGGTAATAAGGTTTATTCATTTTCTAAATCAAAAGTAAAACAGAAAGCTACATTTTTATACAAATCAGAAAAGGCATAAATAAGAAAGTTGTTCCTCCATATAGTCATGTATTGTATGTATTTTACTGTTCCTCAACCAACAAGTAATTTCCATACATGTATGTGTATATGTTATCTCATACTATATCTGTATAAACCCCTTTCTATGACACTATTGTTATTTTTTGTGTTTGGGGGATTTGTGGCTACAAATACTGGACTGGATTGGTAACGGTATGTGGACTGTTTCAAACTACGTAAAAACCCCAATAGAAACGTAAAAAAATAAAATGGAAAAATGTTAATCGTTTCAGCATCAGCGTCTGTTCATTCAACACGACCTGTCCACTCACCAGAGATCTCTTGGCGTCCGGTAAGAACTGTCCAAACTCAGCCAGCAGGTCCTCCTGTCCCTTGAAGAGGCTGGCCACCTTGGAGAACACTTCATCCTCGGTCATCCCACTGGTGCCTCTGTTGCCTCGACCCTCCTTCACCTCCAGCTGCTCCTTCTGATGGGACGAAACAAAGATGAGAGGGTTTTACGCTCATTGCAAACAAACAAAGTATAATTTACAAAAGGAGTCGTTGAATAGGTTCTTTTATCCAACGCGACTTACAGTAAATGTTTAATTGGGTGTAATTAATGAGCAGGTTGGGCATCGTGCTCCAGGATGCCTGCAGGTAGCCTGAGGACATTGGCATTCGAACCCAAAACCTTTCGGATGGGGGTCAAAATACACCAACCTCTACTAAACTATGCTGAGCACCGGTTACCATCATTCGGCGTGACATATTTTTTTACACACAGCTACACATCCCTTTAGGCCATGCCGGCTACCGATACCTGGTACGTGTGCAGGATCTCCAGGAAGGACCGGTAAATCTCCGGGTGGTCCAGGAAGCGGTTCTTGATCTTGTTGACGTAGCTGATGGCGCTGTCGAACTCGACAGGGCTGGCTTCTGAGGCGGGGGGCGACGCCGAGGTGGCCGATGCCTGGTTCTGTCCGTCTCTGCCGGCCAGCGGGAGGGAAAGTCTGCTGGGGGGGTCTGGAGTGGCGGCTGCTGCAGTGGTGGTGGTGGAGGTGGTGGAGGTGGTGGTGGTGGCGGCGGCGGCGGCGGAGGTCGAGGAAGACAGGGCGTCTGATGCAGCCGCCGTGGTGTCGGCGCTCTGGGCCGAGCCCGCCTCGGCGTGGGCAGCAGAGGTGCTGCCCGACAGGGTCGTGGCGGTGGGACTGGAGATGGCCTTGCCATGCTGGGTGGCCTGGATGGGAACGGAACGAGTCACAGAGCGCCGGGAATGTGTGTCATTAGGGTGTGTGACTTCCAGCAGAGAGGTTCTTGGTGGAGTCTACCTATAGGCATTCTTGAGCAAGACACCCAACCCCTGTGAGTGAGCAGGTAGGGATTATGTTGCCATTATGTTTCAATAAATATATAACATTCTAAATATTCTCTTTATGGTGTGCTGGGTGAAAGCTACTAAATGAACAAATAAAAAAAGGTCTTCTGAAACACTGGAGGCTAGATCTAAATAAAAAGAGCATGGAACATTAGAGTGTGCACTGACAAGGTATGCTTCAGGAGAAACTTTATTGGGCCCTGTAACACGTCCCTGTCCTACGTTACTATTAAATGTCAACCAATCCCACACTCCGGAGCAGCATTCAGGCGCCATACAAGATTAATCATTGTACCTTTTCCCTGCATTAAAAAGGACTCCTTAGAGTAGAGTCTTGGTCCATTAACGCTGTGGTACAACTCACCTGGGTAGAGAAGGGGGACTGCAGGAAAACCATGCCGTTCTTGGGGATCTCTATCCGATACCCAGGTGGTAGGAAGGCATTGAAGCCCAAGACCAGGTCTGGGTGCCCGTGAAAGAGCTGTGACACGCGATTTATCACCCCTGGTGTGTCAATGCTATTGGAGAATGAACAGAGTTTTCAGTGTATTTTTAGTGGTGCAATGTCTAGCAGAGGAAGTTGTTCAATAAGATTAGCCACAGTGTGATGTAAAAAGACGTATTTCAGAAAGAGACTACAGAGAAAAATATGAATTAGCTCAGACATCTAATCAGCTATAGTCATCTATATTCAACACTAAAGACACAATACTACAATACAATACCCACTACAGAAGGATAAGATTATATATTATTATTTAAACATCACAAATCAACTTGTAAAAAAATATGTCTTTATTTTGTAAATTATCCTTGAATTGTTTTGCATGCCCTCTTTTAGTAGAAACAATTTTCGTGAAATGTTGACTGTCGTATTCAACATTCTCTTGAACAAAGGCAGTCTTGCCTGCAAGTACAAAATGATAACTACCTCTGTGATTTGAACTCTTTCATGATGTCGAGAAACTTGTTGTATATTCCAGGGTCATTTCCAAATCGTATTTTGACTTGGTCCAAATATGACAAGGCATCTTCAACCTATGAGATCGAATAAAGAGAGACACAAATAGAAATCAACACAAGCATGCCAACACCGTCTGAACCAGAAGTGATGTCAGCCTCGGCTCCACTGCGCGGTTTTAACATGACAATGGCATCGCTACATGTCAGTCTCCAGAGAGTTCATGTCTGATAACGCCACCCCGTGTGTGTGACAACACGGGCCATCGATATTCTAAACACGATCGTGGTCATAAAACGATGCTTTCTCGTATTTTCCCCACGCCGTTAGCGAAGCGGAGCAAGTACAAAAACAAACTACACGTTCGCCGTTCGGGTCCATTGACAAGTGACGCCGCGACGCATGGATCACCACAGCGAGTAGCGCAATGGAAACCATATCAATAAACTATCTCACAAAAGTGCACACAAACAGCACTGCGCTTTTGTGTCTCGGGGGGTGCCGTGGCTTGGACCAGAACCCCCACAACCCGTCACGAAAACATCTCCACACATACACACACACAAAGCATTGCAATCAGAAACCCACCACTGTCCAAGGGTTAGCCTAGCCTAACGCTAGTCCCAAACCAGTGATTTAACAATCAACTACCACACAACAGCTGCCTGTTTTTTATGGCTACGACTGCACATCACTACGATACGTGCAACTCAACAGCGGCGCGCTGGCTAGTTTGACCAATGCCCCCCAATGTCAGGGTGTTAGTAATAACCCCCAATAAGCATTTAACGAGCCCAGCTAACCTAGTGAACCACTCGTTCGGAGCTAACCAGCCTCCACTTTGTTTCGGGGGTGGGTTGGAAAAACCCGAACAAGGGGGGAACTTCGAGGCAGCTCAGAGTTAGCTCACGGTGGCTATTACGCACGACGCTGACCCGGAGAAACAGCTACGATATGCGGGTATCTGCACAGAGATGAGTTGGGCTCGTTGTTTCGGTCCTTCCCCTGGGTCGACCCCCTCGTTTAGTCCGGAGATTCGGCCAACGGTTCACTTTTCGCAGCCGTCCAGGCTAACTAGTTAGCTAGCCGCTGGTTTTACACTTGGCACTGTGCAACGATCCGAGCCACAAAATGGTTCTGACTCCCGAGAAGGACTTTTTCCCCCCTCCTTCCTCGCATTCGCCACCTTACCTTCAGTTTTTGGAAATGTTGTTGTTGCACTTGCTTTTGTGCCACAACGTAAGGCTTGTCTTGGATTTGGTTGATTTGCTTCGTGTTGCTATGTGCCTGGATCTTCGCCATTATCCCGGCGACGGGGGGGGCTTAAAGCCACTAACTTGACGAGAAGGAAGCTTTTGGTCTATCTCCGGTTGTTGGCTAGCCGACGAATGTCCCCCTTCGGCTGGGAAGCCAGCCTGCAAGCACCGCTTAACGCTCCTGAGCTGGACGGTCTCCGCACAACGTGAAGACGGGAAACCCACCAGAATGGAGGTTAGTGTCAATCACGCCACTACTCGATGCGACTTTGACTCAACGTCATTATCGCTGAGAAATAACAGCCGATGTCCGGCCCCGAGGAAACGCAGGCTCCGAAAACAACCTTAAGAGACAATGGTTGCAGATTGTCTTATTTTAAATAACTATTGACTGTCTCTTTAAATTCGGCGGTCGAGGTTCTGTCTCGGCGTCCGGAAGCCCGAGTAGGAGTGAAGCGTCGTACTGCGCAGCCGCGCTGAGAGGCGGAGTCAACTTCACAAGACGTTCGGGTCGCTCCACGCCCCCTTCAATGCTACAAAGAAACGGTACTCCATCAAAAAGCAACATTTAAGCTCCTCTCCGAAGCCATCACCAATGTCATTGCAGCAAAACAACTACGGTACATTGTGATTGAATAAACAAAAAGGTAATTAAGAGTTTTCCCCACGAGGCGACACTGAATCAACACAATGGGAGAATGACTTGAAAGATGATTTAAACGTTTATTGGGATTGGTGACAAAAAAATGGGGAACATTTATGTTCTGAATCGTGAATTTCGTGAACAACAAAAGTCTTGATGTCGTTCCATCTCTTACATTGGCTCTTTCAAAGCTGCTGTTTGGTAATCATGGCACATTATAGCTCTTAAAACTTATGTTGGGTAAACGCTATGTTGTCTTGGTAGCTATTCTCCACCTCTGGAGCCACTGCTGAAGAGTCAGTCCATCTTTCTGGAGTTCAGGAAGGACATTCTTGGCCGGCTGATCCCACCTATAAGTACACAATACAGCCCATTGAGATATAAAGAAAATGTCTGCAGAGGAGATACAAAACTATACATTCAAAAACATTGCTGAATCAAAACATGTCTCGCAGGAGTTATTTAAATAGTCAAGATGAATGTCACGGATTAAAGAAAACTGAAATTGGGCTATTGACCCACCAGTGCGTGATGTCCAGCTTGACCTGGTTGCAGTAGGACATGCCCTGGGTGACACGATGGGCCAGCTCTCTGGACCTCGGCACCAGGGTCTCTAGAAGCTTCTGGTCTTCTTCTGTGACTTTAGCCAGCAGGGCTGAGTGGGAGACAGCATTTAGAAGACCATTTAAAATACTTTAATAATAACGGTGAGTGGTGACTGGTGCACATTCATCAGTGCGTGAACATACTATGACACTCAAAAAATACTTCATATTTACAAGTGTGCCGCTCTTTGTAATCGTCAAATCGGCTTATTGCAGCATCTCTGCTGTGATGTGACACTGCATTTCCCATCTCGGCTGAACAAAGTACAACTAATCTTAACAATCAAATTGATCTAATCTTGATTTGTGGAAAGCACCTGCAGGTGTAGTATTCGCTTAGCTTACCTTTCTGGTCATGTGCGTGCAACAGCTCCACTTGTTTCTGCACTTTGTGCAAACTAGTGTTGTGGAGGCGCAACAGTTGGCGGAGGAACCGCAGCTCATAGTCTTGGGAGCGCGCCTGAGAACACAACTCCTCTGGAGCCTGCGGGAGAGAGGAAGGGTTCAAGCCAACTGGTTTTTAGTTATTTACCAGATGCTTTTATCAGAAGTAAGTTAGTGCAACTTCTGATACAGGTCGTTAAGGAGCAGGAAGGGGTTTTGGATGTTGGGGCTTGAACCCAATAACTTTTAAGCTTGAAGGTCGACACCATAGCCACCACGTGTGTGACGCAATCGTTATCATACACTGTGACAGCCAGAGAACCGGCAGGAAACAGCCACCAGGGTGTTATACCAGGGGTTTAAGGTTCACGTTAACTTACCCTGTAGAGGGGAAATGACAAGCTCTGGCACAGGCTGTGGAACAACGGAGACTGCAGACGATAGATGGACAAACATGATGCAGGGATCTTTTCAACTCTGAAACAAAGAGAGTACAAATACACAATAAAGAAAACTACCAGAAATCCACAAACAAAAACCTTATTTTTGTTTCATAATAATATCAGCAACTAATGTACACAAACTAGTAAACAACAAGGTGGGAACAATTCCTTACTCTTCAACAGTCCTTCGGTCCAGAGCAGAAAGGGAAACGCCTCCAAACTGCCTGGCCTCCTGGGAAATGCAGTTACGTAGCTTGCTGGCTGCAGTGATAACCTCACCGAACTGAGGTATCAGCTCGTCTTGAACAAATTTCCCCAACTGAATACAAAGACACCAGAGGAACTTTAAAGTTGTACACTATTATGACCAACACAAGACATACATATACACAACACTGCAAAATTATGAGATAACATAATTACTATAGAAAACAAATCACACCTCTTTGTGCAGACGGATCAGATCAGCCTTCGCTGTGGAGTTCCCCTTAATGAGACCTCTGATCTGCTCCTGCCGGGCATCCTGTGGAGAAGGAGAAAAATAGTCTACATGCTGTGCCAATGGTACCGCATCTCGAGCAATAACAGCACAGGACTCAGAACCCCAGAGAAGATTGATCCAGAAAGAGACACGGAGGAGTTGTGGACGATATGGTCCTGCTCCCTCACCACAAGTCCTCTGAAGTCCAGGATGCTCTGCCATTGGTTCCGTAGGTTTCGAAGAGCCTCCTGCCGACTCCTTGCTTGCTGGTCAAGATGGAGACAACGGTCTCTGATGAAGTCCCTGGCCGCCGCTTGCATCTCACACTGAAGTTCAAGCTCAAACACTGACCTGAGAGGGAGAATAACGCAGGATACAATAGGAGATTATAAAAAAAAAAAAATGTGTGTTTGACCCAAGAGCACTTTTTGGTGTCTTCAGCGACAATGAATCATAGCTATGAATGCAATCACGAGGGAAGAAAATTAGAGCAACGATAGAGTTGCGCAAATGGCAGCGTAACAGTCGCAAGACAAATTCAACACATCGATCGGCATACAATTCCGCCATACAACCCTGATCTGTTTGATAACATCAAGCTGCGCATGTCCAGGGGCAAGAGCAGGAGCACATGCATGTACTCACAGTGCAGGGGAGTGCCCGCTGAGCTCATCCCCCAGGACAGACACCTCCTGCTCAGCCTCTCCCTTATGGACCTGTAGCTGGCTCTGGAGCTTCTGAATCCTCAGGCGGGTCTGTGTCAACTCCATGTAGCTGTTCCCAACGTCCTCCCACGCAGCCTGGAGCCACACAGAAGGTGATCTTTAGTGGAGCACTACGGTTGCGCGGTGGTTTAGGACTATGACAAATGGTTACAGAATCAAAATGTTTTAAATGCACTATATAGAAGGATAACAACGCATCGTCTTCCTACACGTTTGTACCTCTTAACAATGTCAGTGCCTGGCGAATCCTAAAATGCACTCACTGAAAGTGTGTAATTTGTGCAAGCACTCAGCAAAGTGTTTTTCTGCATCCAGGATATCAACTGATATATATTGTAGATATATATAGCACCTGCAGAAGATGCTTAACAGGTGGCAACTCCTTTTCCTCTTCTCTTGAGATGTCCAGCAGATGGTTGCTTTCGTAGCGGAACCTGAAATAATTAAACAGTTCAGGTAACACTTGAGAGAAACACAGAACAGGCAACAATACGTTCTATGACAACCAACAATTTCTTTTATTCATTAAAATCGATGGGCTCGTCCGATTATTTCACCGAAGGGTGGACACGTCCTGTGTGACGTCCAGAGAGGCCAGCTTCTCCTCCAACTCTCTTTGTTGTTTGGAAGCCAAGAACTGCAGCGCTGAAAGCACTTGGGTTGAAGGATAAGCACAAAGCAGCTCCTTAAAATATAAGACATAAGACAAACGGCATCAGAAAGGAAGCCAAGCAGTAGCCACAAGGCTCATAGCGCTAATGCATAAACACATAAAGCATGCAAGGAATCTGGAGCACACACCTCCACATTACTTAACCAGTACTGGAAAACTGCAGCCCTGTTTTCGCGGGACATACTTTAAAAAAAACAGAGGAGACTGATTTAGCACTGTGAAGAAACAATAACACCATGGGCATACGTCTGCAAAGTATGATCTCATCCGCGGTTCTTACTGTGAGGCAGCAGAGGGCGCCGTTTTCAGTTCACTCTCCTGTAAAGACTGGAAGAATTCGACCCTCTGGTCACACAGCTCTCTCACCGCACGCTGGGAAGGAGAGGAGAAAAAGAAGAAAAAAAAACACAGGCAGATATAGCATCCATTAAAATAAAGTTTCTGATTCATGGAATAGCCTCTACCATATCAGACAGAGATATGTGGCCAGATATTATGTTGCTAGTCCAAAGTTAGACATTGACTATATTTGAAGACTTTCTGGCCTTTGCGAGCACAAGAATAGGGACATAATTGGTATTAATCAAGACACCCTTGGGCTATGTATGTATCTATGTACCTATGTATGTAAAAGAAGTCATGTCTCACCAGCACTTGGGCCTCTGATGTAGAGTTGGGCCCATGTTGGTCTGCAGCAGTGCTTGACGATTCATTCCCAAACAACACTTCAACCTCTGCCTTTCTGCAATCCACACACACAAAACCACTTATTATCATCAGTCGCTGTTCGGACTTGAACTGCAACACGCTTGGCTGGGGTTGTTTTTACGGGTGCCAGCATATCGCTCACTATGACCTGGCCAACTGCTCCAGGGTCTGGCGCCGTTTGCCGATCTTGTGGATGTCTTGGGTCAGAGTCTGCCGGTTCCCCAAGCAGCGCCTCCTGAAGGCCTGCAGCAGCAGCTCCCTGCGGTTGGCTTCCTCCACCTGGGCCCAGGTACGGCCAACGGACCGCTCTGTTTGACAGCACAACACACATCAGGAATACATTTGGGACCGTTTCGTAAACAGTCGACAGAATTACTTCTATCCATACTGACTGAAAAAAGGCTGTCATAATTGTCATAAAAATGGTAGATCTCTCCCTACTGTTACGAGTAAGATGAAAGTCGGACATTACGTGGTTGAAGTGACAAGTGAAGATGCTGTCGTAGCATTTCCTCTACTGTAAAGCATTACCCTCTGTGGCAAGCTGCTCTTCGGTGGCACTGATCTGAGAGTCCAGGTGTCCTAGGTCGGCCCTCAGCAGCTCTATCTGCTCCTGGAGCTCTCTCCGCTTAGCAGACTCACTCTGGCCCTCCGCCTGCATCAGCTATACATGCAATGTATAAGAACAGACATAGAAGCATGGGGGGGAACCAGGAAAAATAAACAACTGTACAAACAGCTTATGTGACAGGCGCCGCTTAACAAATGACATTGCATAGTTTTGGTAACTGGATAAGAGACTAAAATGACCACCAAACCAAACCCATAGTTGACAACATCCTTGGCGGATTTAGCCTCTTTGTACATACCTCCTTGTCTTGAAGAACTTTGTACCTTGATGGGGGAGGGCAATGTCAAGAAAATGTGAGGTTGGAAATTAGGCAGCCATGCACAACATTTGTAGAGGGGAAAATAGCAGTCATGATAAAGATGCCATAATTTTAATGATAGAAAGGTTACCATTGAAGATTGCCACGCATGATCCGTACATTCCTGGAAAACAGCAATTAAACATCAGCTTAAGCACATATATTAGGAATCTGGTCCATCGCTGACAGACCCCTGCCAATCAGTAAACATAGGAGTACAGTCCACAGAACAGTTAAAAGCTGACGACATACCTCTGTTCATAAACATGCTGGACGATATATCTCCATATCGATGCTCCTGACCCCGCACACAGTCTGCATGATCAAACACATTACACATATAACTTGACTTGGTGGGAGACTCCTCAAAAGGAAACACTTATGTTTACACTCACGTCTTGAAATAGCTGTCCATAGGAAGGCTCTGGGAGGGCAAATTGAACTCTTTTGTCGCCCATCTCTTCAATTCGTGCACCAGATTCCCGTCCCCCATTCTAGCGAACTGAAGTCACGTCAAATATTAACTGGTAGCAGCAAATGTCGGACATTTGTTTACGTGAGCGTACGTAACAACTAACTTCGTTAAATCGGTTTCTGTGGAAGACACTCCATATACGTCGTGCGCACTTTGGTCTAACTGCTAAATGTATATTAATTCGCTCCCGAGCTAAACTAAATATGCAAGGAAAGTTTGATTCTTTGTTTTGAAATGCGATGCGATTTGACGCAAAGCAACTACGAACTTTTAATTTCCCGCTCCGCGACACTTCCGGGGCGTATTTCCGGTACGGAACGAAAAGGGGCCAGCAGCGCCCCCTACTGCTCAAGTCTCTTCAGTTCACCAACTTACCGTGGCCTATCATTAAAAGGGACAATTAAATAAACAGTGACCAAGTCAATTGCGACTTGAACTTACTAAACAAAACAAGACTAAACTAAGACTAAACTTCTATAGATTGCTGTTTGGACTCTCAATACTGGATGCCATTTTACATGTTTATTTACCATGTCCATGCCAAGTGGATCTGGTGTAAAAGACAATATTGATTTAAGCAAGCTTACCTTTCATTTCATAGCAGCCAGGCTTAGATACACAGCCCTCAGAAAGTGGCATTTACTTTTTCGTTCCTAAGCAACACATACATCAGCCAACCAAATGAATCCTTTACCACACGGAAACCTGTATTCCTCAAGATGTCTCCACGCACAGCATCAGACTCCTGCAATCCACCTACAATATCTTATCCTCTGTATTATTTTATGAGCAACAGTAAACATGCTACACAAAAGGCTCTGTTGAGTATTTACTTTGGAAAAATCATGGCATGTAAATAATGGCAAATGATTACTTCCATGATTGAGAACAACTTCCAAAAACCCTTCCCCAAATTAAATCGTATACGCATTTGAAATAACTTAGACCTGAGCATAAAAAACAGCAGTAGTGTTGGTTTCACATCCACAATGATACATGGTAACAAGGCAATGAGTGTTGCAAGTAAGGCTGTTGATTTGTTTTGCAGTACAAAAATCAAAATGTAGGTGCAATTCAAAATATGTAGGGTAACTTAAAAATACAATCATTATGAGGAGGGGACCAGCACACACACTTCAAAAATAATTATTTCAAATGTTTGTATTGTAACCAAAATCAGCCAATAAAAAAGATGACAAGTTCCTGCAATGGCCGGAGAGCCCTCTGAATGGTCATCTTTAGCATTCAGGGCCAATCAGTCTAGTGCTTTTTTTGTTGGAAAAATCATGTCCGTTTGCTGATTCAGTCTCTATTTATTCCGTCGTCGTTACCGTATCCTGGTAAAGAGATTCAGAACAGACACAGACTCCTGAAACAAAAAAAGGGAATTAGCAGTTAGTACGAACGACAGACAGACAGACAGACAGACAGACAGACAGAAGCACTTTAATAATCCCGAGGGAAATTGCCTTCGTTACAATACCCCAAGAGAAAGAGATACAAACAAGGGATTTTCCCCACAGCGAGCGGCCGTTGCTCGCCCGAGGAGGACACGCCCTCACCTTAGTTGACCGCGTTTTACTGAACACGTTCCAGAAGCGAAGCGTTTCGTCTCCGGCGCCTGTGACGATGGCCTCGCCATCGGGGGACATGGCCTGAATAAAGCAAGAGACGCTCCCGTGTCAAACACAGTTCATCTCACGTCTCGTTTTGCGGACACCGCGGAAAAAGCTGCGTCGCAGGACGTATTCTGATCGATACCGTTTGAAGCACTAATGCATCCTGAAGGGAGTCGTCATCGATTATGAGGAAATCAAAAATAAAATAAAAAACGGGAGTGCACTGACCAGGTAGAGCACTCTGTAAGAGTGTCCGGTGAGCTTCGCAACCTGCGTGAGGGCCGGGTATTTCCAGACCAGAATCTGGTTTTGAGAGTAGCCGTGGGTGCTCACCTGGGAAAGAAAAGTATGCCAGTGTCAGGCTGGGTTTTTTTTTCCTAGGGTGTCACACTCACTCACCATCATCGTGCATCAAATGTACATTTTATGCACAATGAAGCTTTTATCTAAAGTAACCTCCAGTCGAGGCTGAGAACAATCAAAGCATAATAATAAACTATACGAAATACCAATAGTGCTGCATGATCAAGTTGCAGTCGAGCACAGATTAGTTGTAGGAATCCGAAAGACAAATATTGCGTTTCACTATTAGTACACAATGGCTAAATCTCAGTCACACGAACACGATCCTGACCTGCACCTCCCCTGCAGCCCACCCAAGTGTCCTAGCCGTGAATGGTCGCCTACCAGTTCGTTGGCGTGCTTGGACCAGGCCAGATTGCAGACCTGTGACCCCGTGTCCATGCACTGCAGCGGCTGGGAGGTCAGGGTGTTCCAGAAGCGGATGCAGCGGTCGGCCGTGCCGCCCCCGGAGGCCAGCAGGCCGTGCTGGTGGGGGGACCAGGCGATGGCCTTCACCGCCGCCAGGTGGTCCATGTAGGTCTGCACGGGGTTCAGGGCCGAGTGGTTCCACACCAGCAGCTGAGACGGGAGGCAGCACTGTTAAAGCTAGGGTGGGCAATCTACGTTAGAAGCATTTTTTT
This sequence comes from Phycis phycis, assembly GCA_900302335.1. Taxonomy (NCBI): domain Eukaryota; kingdom Metazoa; phylum Chordata; class Actinopteri; order Gadiformes; family Phycidae; genus Phycis; species Phycis phycis. The sequence continues at coordinate 3,995 of OMKQ01068689.1, read as the reverse complement.
TTGTCTTCGTTGCAATTCTCTACACCTCCCGACAGCAATCAATAAATCAAATGCTCTGACAAAAAAAACACAAAGAAAGGATTCCGGTACGTGCAGCTGTCTCAGGCCTGTAATAAGTCCGTCCACTGGCTGGTTTCCCCAAAGTCGCCTACCCAAGCTTTCAGAACTATGGAACCAACCAGGCAAAGTGTTTCATTTGTATTCCTCCACTTGCTTAGAGTCACCTTGACTCACGGCCTGAGTTTGGCACACTTTTCCATGCATGAATATCAGACAATGCCAAAGGACTTAAAAAGAAATAAATGAAACTTGCATTTGCAAGATAGAGAGGTGAATGAATATAATGAATTAATTTAAATGAAATCAACATTAGACAACATTTAATCTGTTGTGTTCGCTCCGGTCGCTATACATCACACGTGATGACCAGTGGAGAACATCTGCTGGTCCTGTGTGGCTCGGTCGGTAACACCTTATTAGATCACACAGCAACGCTACCTTGTTGTCGTTGCCCCCGGAGGCCAGCAGCTGATGGTCCGTGCTCCACTTCAAACCGCACACTTCCTGCCGGTGTCCCTGCAGGCGCCTCTCAGACTGGAGCGGAGGCGTGCGTATGTCCCTCTGAAGAATCATGCGGTCACGGCTTCCGGACGACAACTGATCCGCGTTCCACGCCAGCGCCCCTGTGGACGATGGCACAGGCGTTCACCGGTCGCTGATCGTTTTCCAATGTATTGGTAATGGATTGATTTCGTCTCTTCAACCAGGCTCCCATAAACCATGACCGACGGTCACCCTGTCTATGTGTATCACATGTGATGCCGGCTTACCAACTCTCGCCGTGTGCCCTTCTAGCGCAAAGAGCTTCTTCCCTGCACCAGCATCCCATATCTGAACATAGCCCTTGTGTGTTCCCACGGCCACCAGGTTACCCTGGAGTCAAGCAGAATACTGTTGCTCAGGAGTGCAAACAAATGAAAGCTCTTCTATTTAATCAAGATGCAGTATTTGAGAAGTCACTTTTATTCACTCACTCTTTCGGACCAGCCAACAGATGTCACAGAGTCCCCCTCTACGGATAAATCGCACAGCCTTGTTACCTTTGGGAAGAGAATTTGACATTATGCAGAAGTACAGCACAATGTATTGCATGTGGGCCATCTTAAGAACCCGGTTGCACTCGTTTAATTAACTAGGTCCACTTGAAGAAAGGCCAACAGCCTCGACCAAAATGTAAGCACAGTTAACACACACAAGCAGACACCTGCATACCTGACTGGTGCAGGCACTCCACAGGTAGACGCAGGTGCCCAGACCAACGCTGAGCACGTTCAGTGAGGACCAGTCCACCAGGTTCAGGTAAAAGTCATCCTGTAGCTCTGGAGCGTCCAGAACCTTGAAGGGGATCTTGGAGATCTTTCGCGTGGGTCTCCTGGGTGAGCGCAGCAACTTCTGACTGCGGGAAACCGGATATCAATAAACGCAGATGAGATGAGAAAATATATAGATTTAGCTTGAGTTTCAATACAAAATGTTTTAAACAGAACAAAGACCATGACGAATGCTTGTGTATACCTTTTGCTACTGACGGGGGACAGTGAGTAGGGAGAGACGTGGTTACCCCCATCTGGTGAGGACCTCTTGGTGCTGAGGGTGTACTGCAAGAAAGATCCACATTGGCAGAGACAGACACACCACCTCTGAAGAGCACTGAAATACAACCAAAACAAAACAGACAACGAATGGCTCTCTTACTGTGAAGAGACCCTTCCTCTCTGGCGTGGAGGGCAGCAGGCGTCTGTCCTCTGTCTGGGGATCCTGGACCTTCTCTATCCCTGCGCCCAGCAGTTCGTTCTTGAGCAAGGCAGAGTAGGCCAGACCATCCACTGCACAAAGACAGATACCTCTATTGAGGGATTGCACGTGGAATCGCCTGCCACAAGTTGCCAATGAACATACTTCAGTTCACTACAAAAAAAAACTTTGCATCACCTTTGCTGTTGTCGGACGAGGCATCCTTTGTTTTTCGGTTCTGAGTTGGTGACTTTTCATTTTCCTTTTTGTGAAATCACAAAGGATTCTGTCAATTAGTTGATGATCCTCAGGAGTGTACATAAAGGGAATGAATTAATCACAAAACTTTGACATCGTTAACCACACATGTTTTCCTTCAGACAATGTGTTGCGCCGGCAGAATGAATGAGAGTGAGCGGTACATTGATCCTGTGGAAGTTGGTGCTCCAGTTGGCCCCGGCTCGGGTTGGGATGAAGCGGTCGCCGTGCTTACTGGGCGACGACAGCGGCGAGCTGGTCGGTGTTAGGCCTCGCGCCGTGTCTCTGACTCTCTGCGCGATGAAACAGGGTTCGCTCACGTTAACCAGCACCGCGGTATATTAAGGAGGGACTGCTTGCTTCAGGCAATAAGGACAAACTGCTCACAGTGTACAGAACACAACAAACAGACCAATTGATTAAAACAGTGGCTTACAGGAGGACGCGAGTTGTCGTTCTGGATGTTGATCTGTCGAAGAAGTCTCCGTTCATATTCTGGATCCATCGTGGGTGTGTTGGTGCCACAGCCAATGGCTGGGTGAGACACAGCTGGTTCACACAAGAGAGATGGGGGGTTAACATTCCACCAAGCAGTGCCATTTCTGTGGTCTAAAAAATATTTGTTGTTGTAACTGTAAGTGTCCTGCATTTGCAGATAATCTATATATTTGTGTGGAATATGGGATATGTAATCTAAAAATCAACACCAATGTGTGTAGGTAAAGGGCAGACTCGTTTGACCACGTTCAAAAGGTCATGCTGCAAACATAAAACACATGTGTGTACACAGACACATTAATACTGGCAGATCAAAGTATGTATTTCCATTAACGGTCTTCAGATGCAGGTGCTCTTATCACCAAGACAATGTCTAACCAGCCTCATTTGCTGGAATCATGTTGCTTACGAAGAAGTACACACCAGGACAACGGCCCCTGAAGACGACGCACCAAACGCCCAACAACAGGAAATACAAGCGGAATTCTTGCCAACTATATTCGATTGTACTGAGAACGAAGAATATGGTGAAGGTGCTGTAAATGGCGTGAGACGCCGACAGCTAGCGGCTGGTTATTGACAAGACTGACGATGCATTGTGGGTATTTTTGTAAGAAGAATGACGTAGACGTGTCAAATGAAAACACGGAAATGCCGTATTCGTTGCCAAGGAGACGCGTCTGGACACGCACACGCGTTCAAGTCATGTGGGAGAAATGGGCTTTATTGCTCGATTTATTGACAACTTGAAATTACAATTCACTCTTCATTTTATATTATCATGAATTCGCCTAATCAACAAAATATGCCACAATGTAAAACAAATGTGGTAAATTAATGTTTAAAATCAAATCAATAATTATATAAAATATCCAAAACAGTGGTTCACCATCAATCATGTGTTTGCATTCGCGTTTAGCATTTATGAAACCACTGCTTTGAAAGATGGGTAAATGCTCATGGTTATTGCACATGAATAGGTCTAATATAGGTAAAGTTTGGCAACGTTTTCCTGTCATTGCTCAGTACCAAATACAGATGGCGCAATGATCCTAATTTATTTTACCTGTTTGACGTAGGGAAACTGAATTTTTATAATATAGATAATCGTATACGCCAGTACAAATGTGAAAATTATGACAAAATGATTGGATCAAAATAATCTAGGTCAAATTATTGACCTATAGCAATAGCTTCTTGGCTGATCAAAGGCAAACAATGCCATAAGCCAAAACAGTGTCTGTGAGATGTGGTCCTTAGACACAGATGAAGAGAGATTTGTTGTGAAATGGATGAACACGGTCCAAAATGTGATGATGATTTGTGAAATATTTGATAATCTCTTCACCGACATTACGGATTTATTTTTGGATCTTTGGATTTACTCAGTGATGCCTTGTGTGTCCCTCTATTTTAGATTATAATATAACAAGATTACTCATTTA
>OMKQ01068688.1:0-16283 GCA_900302335.1 Phycis phycis | reverse complement strand
GGGCGGTTCCTGGTCGTGGAGGAGGGGGTTTAGTCGATGTACTGGGAGAGCCAGCGGAAGCCCTCCCCGTAGCCCTGCCGCTTCAGCACGCTGCACATGAACACCTCCAGGGGCCGCGTGTTCAGCTCCTTCATGGGGACGTTGCCCTGCGAGGAGAGCACACACACACACACACCTTAATTATCATGGACATGAGTCTACATAGGAATCATTGCCATTGTGAATGGCAAAGCATCACCTAGATCTCTAATGAAAGCAGTTTGATCTGAGCAGCTACTGTTACTGTACATAAAAGGGCATCATTTTGGCCATTTCAAGGTGAATACATTGGTGACACCTGGTGGTAGTGGCTGGCAGTGGCTGGTGGTCAGTGTTGCTGCTGGTTCTGGAACGTGAGGCCCCCCCCTCACAGCGCTGCAGCACGCCCTCCTGACTCACCTTGCCCGTTGTCTGTCCATACAATCCAAACAGCTCTCTGAGCTTCTCCTCGCTGACGGCTTCTTGTTTGTCAATCTTGTTGCCCAGGATCAGGATAGGCACGTTTCCAATGGTGTCGTCTGTCATTAGTGCCTGAGGGGTGGAAGGCCCAGTCGGTTACAGTCAGTTACAGTCACACCTGAATGTGACCACCTTAGTGGTGGGAAAACAATGAGCAAAATCTACACTAACAAATCACACTTGTGACCAGAGCACACCAGAGTGTTGGTAAATAAATCAACAAAATATACATTAACAAATCGAGCAGCAATTGACCTGAAAATATCCTCAATTCTATAAGTCCAAAGGGAAATACATAAAAGTGCTTGCTCTTTTAGGAAATGTCTTGAGATGATTTCCGTTATGAATTGGCGCTATATAAATAAAATGGTGTAATATATACATATATACATACATACATACACACACATGGCCTCTGCCACACCACTGACATAAGTAAAGAAGTGTATTCCTGCATCACATGACTCCCTGTGAAACACGCCTGTTAAGGAGCTGTCAGCGGCTTCAAGTGCAGCCCGGGGGTCGGCTACATGTGAGCGTTTCTCTGCCTGGCGTCACGTTGTAGGAACTGTGCCGACACGCAAGCACTACGCCATTCTGCGGCTACGCAATGCTGCAGTCATGCCGTTTAGAGACACCAATATTTTTGAAATCGCTCTTGCTCAACTTCCATTAAAGCAGTTGAGTAGCCAGTTGGTGTCACAGAAGGAAGCGTGGGGGTAGTTGTGGGGAGTAACCTTGTCCGATGAGGTTATAGACACTTCAATAGTTTCAACAGACACATGAGTTCATCTCTATGAGTCGGTGTGTCTCTAGTCAGAGATGACACCAGCCTGGAGGAACCACACCTCTGCTAGCATAACACACATGCATGGTTTATGACGTCTCCACGACCCATGTTACAACTACCATGACGCTCTACACAACTGCATTACATCGTACGTTCAATGGGAGAAGACAATAACATTAAATGACGTGTATTTCCCATTTCTTTCTCCAGATAATGTTATTTTTCCTGAAAACACCCAACAAGCCCCCCGGTGCGTCGCTCCTCGGTGACCAAACAGGTACTCACGTCTAACTCTGTTTTGGATTCCACCAGTCTTGCCAAGTCTGCACAGTCCACAAGGAAAACGATGCCGTTGATGGCGGGAAGGTAGTTCTTCCACACTCTGCGTGCTGGGTGCACAAACGAGCAGCAGAGTCACACACACTGAACTCAATGTTCATTCAATTGAAAATATGTGCACACTACACATACTTGATTTTTTTTTTTTACAGGTGGAAGTCTCTACAGTAGCTTAAATCATTTCATGTAGTTCAATGGTCCTGCTCCCTTACTCACTCACTCACTCAATCACACACGCACACACACACCTTGTTGATGGCCTCCCAGGTCGAAGGTGGTGAAGGTCATCCCAGCGATTGTCAGCTCTTCAGAAGCTGGTGGGAACAGAAGAAATCATGGTTAGATTAAACATATGGTAGACCCCTTGAATTAAACACCAAGCTGACTACATCGTCAGAGCTTTCATTGGCAGGGAGGTTAGGGTTGGTTTATAGTGAGTGCCAGATGACTAATCAATACTTTGTAGCCAGGTGTGAAATACTTGAAGCATGTCATGTGTATTTGCATAGCCCTAGAAATAACAACCAAGATGCATCCTTGTCTAGGAATGGCTATGAGAGCAAGTGTGGCAAAGAAGAATAGTTACAAAATGTATGCATATTTCATAATGCTAAATACAAACATCTAATGCATAGTTAAGACAAAAGCAGATGGTTAATGAATTGGCAAATCAACTGCAAGAATGCTAGAAATGCCATTGACCAAAAAATCCAAAGCAACCAGGGTCTATGGGCCACAGCTCGGCACATGCTACTTGTGCCTGGTGCGGTTTCAGCAGACTTCATTCTTGTGTAACGTAAAAGACAATAAGACGGCGAAAACCAAGGGACATTGACATTGAGCACATGATTGGCTACAGTGATACGGGTCCAGAGTGTAGGAGTCAGCAGCTGTCTCTGCCAGCTGGTCCAAAAGAGCCAGTAAGAACACAAACATAATTTACCAGTTCAACAATCATCAATTTCCTAAAGCCATTTATTAATTATATTTAGGTCCATTACATTACTACAATTACAAATCTATTGACCATAACTGTGGTATACAATCTGAGGGTGTGATGGTTGAAGACACAACGTCTGCTAGTACGGTTTAACAGCCCAGTCCAGTTTGTCCCATCACTCCAACTGAAGGTATCCATCGGTGATGATACCCATCTTGCACCTTCGCCCGACCCCATCTACCACACTGTGTGGCGCTGTACATTGTACAGTGCACCCCTTAGAAGACGCTCAGGCGTTGGACAATTATTAGGAGGGGTCATTGAAAGTTGAGCTCATCAACTAAAGAAGACCCCCTTGACCCTCCAATCCCAGCTGTCAAATTATTGCTGTGGGCATCCAAGATTAAAGTAGAGATACCCCTGTAATAGCTCTCTGCTAATTTATTGATATTCTGTTATCGTCAGGCAGAATAGAGCGCCTGAGCAGGAATGTTCAGTACAGCGTAGTTCTGGCAGAATCATGAATATACGAAGGATCTCAGCACCAAAATAGAAGATCGGTCATAATCAAGAAAAACACAAGCGTTCTAAAACATCAGCCTCAGAGCCTGTGTCTGCGTGCATGTGTGTACTCACTTGGATGCAAGGTTGGCACATGCTGTCCCAATCTGTCATCTTTGAGCATGTGCAGGAGCGTCGTCTTGCCAGCATTGTCCAGGCCAAGAAATACTAACTTGCCAGATTTCCTATACAGTCCTACGAAAAAAAGGAAATGTGCATTACATGGCAGGGTTTTTTAAAAAAAATAAAAAAACTTTCTCAACCCAGGTTCAGAGGTTGAAACCAGTTACAAAAGGTTTCTCAGGAAGTCTTCAATGTCCTGAAATGTAATACAGTGGTGCTCAAGATGATTAACGCTAGAAGGACTGGCCTATTCACTTAATCCTTCAAGTAATCTACAGACAGTGATGTCCTTGATGTTGATGAAGTCATGCTCAAGTGATGGCAGGAAGATATTTTCAGCATATAAAAAGCAATTCAGGTCATAACAAGATGTTTTGCTGAACAGTTTGTGTTCAAAAGCAAACAGCCCACATCTATTCACAGTGTGTTTGTGTGTGTTTAAAAATAAAATATTTCTCTAAACATCAATATTACCAGACTTTAGAATTACCAATCTAATGTTAACAAAGTCTAATTGAGGGTATTTACATTGAAGTATACAAGTATGGACATTTCAAGTATGGTATTGGACTAAAACTACTTTTCCTTTCTCAAATACATTTACGTGAGGAAGTCAAATAAGGAGCCTTAGCAAGTGCTTCAAAAGCGGAAGCGATGACAACAAGCTACCCTTTGCTCTCATGTGAAACTTCACCAGTCAACGCGTGTCACTTGTTGGCTGACTCAGCGCCCACCATCTGCTCTCTCTGACAGCGGTGCAGCAGCTACCGTCAGACAGGCAGAGCAAGAGGAGCAGCTCTGCACCCAACATGTACGCACAAAACACCAGGCGCCTGAGAGAGGGGCCTCTGGGCCACTTTCTGGCAGAAAAGTGGCTATGGAGTGGCTATGGCTAAAGCTACGGTTAGTTTAGATTTCTTCAAATTCCTGACATACATTGACTGTGGTTTAGGTTTCCTTTTAATCAATGCATTGTCAAGTCAGGTGTGGCCATTTTTAAGAAGGGCGGGGCCAGGGCACAGGTAAACTGGTTGCTGGGAAACATAAGATCAACTATCGTAGAGTTCAGTGGTGGCAGTAACTCACTAGCCCACCATCATTTTCAAGGGCGCAGCGAGCTCCACCAATCAGACACAGCGCTGTTACACATTAGGATTATGAGTAGTGTGGTGCGTCTCAGTGGCATCACAAATTTTAAAAATTCAAATCACGCACACACACACTTGTGGCTTCTACAGGAGCATACTGATGATTGTGTGAAGCCAGGAGAGAGAGTTGTGATGGTTTAATCACCCAGACCAGTCCTGTCCTTTAAGCCTAGCATGGGTTGGAGTGATGACCTATTGGGATCACCTTAGATAATGGATAATTCATTTTGGTGCCATGGCCACCAAAAGTATTTATTCTCCTTATGAAAACAAACTTAACTCGTGGTTTGACAATAGGACATGGGCCTTAAACAGTTGTAACTATAACCACAAACTTTACCAAAAAACATGCATGAATACGTTACCACCCAGAAGAACAAGGCAAGAGTGTGTGTGTGTGTGTGTGTGTGTGTGTGTGTGCGTGCTCACCTAGTAACTGCAGTACACTACTGAAACCACTATAAATCAATCCAAATATGAATGACATATCCGGAGCTGTTGAATTCTGCAGAGGAAAAGAACATGTTCAGGGTTATGTGACATCAGCAAAATACATCGTGTAGCATGAAAACAATGAAAGGAATTAATTATAGCAAATTTAGCTAGCACTGGCACGGCGCTAGGCAGCTACAAAACAGTCTCAGTACATACGTCTCAGTGGGTGCTGGTAAGAGTGCGTGGTCGGACAATGAACAAACAAATAAAATGCAGCTATATAGATAAGTGCTGGGGTTGTGACTCATCATTTGAACATTAGTCAGGATCACTTCACACTACAAGGCAGGCCGTAATTGGGACAGCGTAGCCCTAGCATGTACTATGTTTCAAACAAACTTTAGGTTAGATTGTACAATTGGAAATTGTGTGTTGACTACTTAAAATGGCAGGGTTGTCCCTAGAGATCGACAGGACAAGAAGACTAGCTCTACTCTAGCGTAATGTCACCAAAGGCCCAAACAGAGACCACCTCCTTAGACCTGATGAATGACCACCACGCCGTTTTGACAAGGGATAATCTTTCAACCAGTGTGTGATTAAAAACAACTGAACTTCTACAACAACACCCAGCCAGCAATTACCTTGCACCCATGTGGCTCTTTGGCCAGTAGGTTCAGAGCAATGCTCATCAGAAACTCTTTCACATACAACCCATCTGCAATCAGATATGTGTTGCCACTGAACAAAGACTTGGGCTAACAGGTAAAACAATGCCATTCACAATGCTTAGCACTGGGCCTTAAACAAGTTGGAATTTGACAGATAAGTAATTGATTATACATTTTGATTATCAATGATTAGCTCTGTCAAAGATCATTATGAAATAGCCCGAAAAAAAACCGCCAAAAAGGACTTTTGGCTGCCTATCAAAAAAATCAGTGGTATAAAAATGGGAAATCCCGTTCCCCTAGATGACCTCTCGTCTTTCCTTACCTATTGGCATCTAAAACCACACAGGCGAGGACCAGTCGGGGATCATTGTTGAGTAACATGCAAACAACTCAGGGGCTAAAGAGTACAGTAGGCAAAGGTCAAAGCCATGCAAAGCACAGCTGAACTACACGTCAGCAGCAGCTAGGCTCCTGTCCCCCATCATTTCCTCCGCCTACCAAGGCTGTGACACTGTGCTGGCCTAAGAGGCTGAGGCTCCCACGTGTGAAGCATTAAAACCAGCTGCATATGCCGGTGAAATGGGTACCGACATCCACTTTCAACAAGTCCACCAACAAGCGCATGCACTATACCAGCAGCACCTCACATAGCACCATATATGAACTCATGTCTTTGAAGACTGGCCTTGGAATTGGGAGCACAATACACAAAGATTGTCGTTTCTGAATAACTATTGACTCACAACTTAGATGACAAGATTGATTTTAGTCAGAGCCATTTTAAATAGTCAAAAGGTGGGAATTTAAATAGGAAAAATACTAGATAAGAAATAAATAGTTAACGCATAAGAACTCAGGGTGATACGAGTAACAAACACTTTAAATGTCCTAAAATCTTCCAATGTGCTTGACTCATTAAGTGCCTAAGTGACATATACTAAACACTTTGGTGTGGTTGTGATGTCAGTCATGTGCTCAGGATATGCCTTCCCCAAAGAGGCAGTGTTACTTATTTTTATTCAGTTTGCATATTGTGTAACATAAAGCAAATCTGAAAAACATATTGTTTAAACAGCATTACTTAAGTCACATATTTGATATATATTGTGGACATGCAAATAAAAAGGCAAATTTGTGGTACTAAGCAGAAAAAAACTGTCAAATTGAGTTATTTTCAAATAAGGAATACATTTACCATAAATGCCCAATGTAATGTATGTCAGATCACAGATTAAGTGGTAGTATTTTAGAAAAACAGAAATGTGTTCTATTTGGTCTGCAGTATATCCCCCATAATTTCCCTTTAAAAATGGGTCTGGGTTATTATGGGTTAATCACCATAAAGTGTAGAAAGCTGAATAGTTTTCATGAGACGGTGATCTAGCCCTCGGGAATGTTTCACACAGAGTAGTATTAAGATTTTGAGTTCTGATTATCAAACTGAAAAAAGGGGTTTGGGTCTATAGTCTGATCTCTCATTAGCAATATACAAGTGTTCGCAGTTGTCACCGTCAATCGATACAAGAGGCTTACATCATTAAAGATCTTAAGTACAAAAAACGATCAAAAGCCAAAATCTAAATACTTTAGGCATTGATTTTACAAACACCATTGTCGTCTCTACCCGTTGTAAAAAAAAAAAAAAACAGCGGTTACGTATGTATGGGTTGAGTTTTTTAGCTGAATTCAAAACTAAATATTTATAGTAAAAGTCGAGATATTTCAATACACAGCGCATAACGCAACATATGGGGACAGCTATACAAATACTAGATTCTACTGTCAAACCAGTATAGCAAGTAGTCGCGTTACTAGAGGTAGTTGGTTTTACTGCACAACACATTAAAATCATTACAATAGAGCCCGTTTGGATATATTATTCTAATATTAAGGTGAGGCCGGCTAAGACGGTCGCTAACTTGAACCTTCTAGCTACGTGTCATGTCCCGATACTACGTAGCACTGCTAGCAATGCTACAGTAGCTAACCAGTGGGTTGAAAGACACTCGAAATAAGTCAATATATATCGAACAATAATTCTATTGGAATTGATCAAACGGTGAGTTTATGTCCTACATTTCAATTTCGACATTATTCATCTGTATAGTTATCCCGGGCCGTATGTACTTTATTGCTGCGTACAGCTAAGGGTTAGCAGTGCTAACGTACCTTCATTAGCCCCCATAACAACTTGCTAGCTGAGTAAGCTCTCACACTGATCTTTAAGGCGTAATATATTCACGTCTTTACAAATATATTGATAGACTTACCCGATTGCTATGAGTAGATAAATTCACCAAGTCTGTACAGTTTTATAACCATTAAAATTGGTCCTGAAGACAAAAGAAATATATTAAGTGTCGGTCTTCGTTGGCTTTCGTGTTTTGTTGCTAAGCCACGACACTGCAATGGCTGTTCAACAACTCCCAGTTCCACCCAGCCGCTTCCTGTTCATGTTTCACAATTACTATTCCGGTAGGGATACAAGTTAAATTGAAAATATGATAATACACTATTTAAAAAAATATAAAACACAGAAACAACGTTTGATGCACTAAAATGAAAGAGTTTTGGATATGTTTAACTTGGTAACTTTTTGAAACATGTACCATTTTTGTTGTATATAAAGAGGTAATGCCATTAGCTATAAAGCCAGACGTAAAGTGGCTTTACGTATGTAAATGTCAGCTATAAAAAGCAGTGTTTATCATCTGGGGGTTTGGTTTCCCAAATAGTTAATAATTTAGCCTTTAAATATCTGATACATTAAGACAAATACATTTGAACGAGAACATTTGTGACTTTCGTTCTGTATTCTTGTTTCCAGTACACTGAAATTACAGAGCACAAGAGGAAATGCCACGTGTAAGTACTGCGCATGCCCGGGGAATACGTTGATCCTGCCAGACCATCCCGACTTCCTGTGGAAGGAGAGAAGTGTTTTACACGATTATCTACCCAAGGCCTACACTCGTTTATACTCTAACGGGCAATGGCTCTCATCGTAACCCTGTGATGTCCACCTAGTCACGGAGTTTATTTTGTACAATATCACAGGACCTCGATAAAGCCACTGCTTTAGTTAGACGTCCTTCTGTCACCCGTTTGCGTTAATTCGGCAACCCTATTAGCCGAAGGCGCAAGCTAACGCTATTTGTTCGCAAATATTTTCTAATTCTGATCACGGTGTCTTATTTCGAGATGTCAAGTACAGGGTTCAACTCTCGTAACGGGACAGGGCAGACCTATGCAAATGGTAAGTAACGAAGTGGACATATAAAGCACATCTGCCCATCTGTTGGGTAGCTAGTTGTATCGCTTATGTTGCCACGCTAACTCTGCTAACGTTAGAATTAAGTGTCAAACTTGATGTGGCATTCTAACTTAACCTTTGCCAGGTTGCGATGTGTAAGTTTCATATTCTAAAGTTGACAGCGCGGAACGTAAGGTTGACGTTAAACAACCCGATGTCAAAAAATACTAAGTTACTGCTACTTGGTTGTTGGTTGTTGTTGGTGATGGTGAGGTATAACTACTTGATTAGTACTGTCAGCAACCAATCGAACTTGCCAAGTGTACAATTTCCGTACGAAGCAACCGCTACATATACCCATACTAATTTGGTAAATAAGTACGATATTTCATTTATTAAAGATGATGAGATTGAGATATTCGTTGTTATTTTAGGCCTAATGACACTCTCCTAAGATGAAAACAGTGTTTGTCCTGGGCTACCAACTTTGGATTACAACATGTTGTTGACCTGTTAGAAGTTGTCGTTTAGTATTTATTGTGAGAGTCACACTAATTTCTTGCACTGATGGAAGCGGAGTCTAACTCCCCGGCTGGGTTTTAAGTCACGTTTCACTGTGTATGTGGCACATTGGGGAAGAGCTAGCTGTGTTGCCAAATAACGTTATTGTTACTCAACCAAAACCTAGTTCATTTTGAAGCTACTGACACATCCCTACTTGTTTCCTAATATAATTTGAAGTGATAATCACAACTCATGCTGTCCCAATCATTGCTTTTTGGGTGTTAAGTTATGGTGCCCGGAATGTGGACTGCAATTTCTATCACAGTTAGCAGTTTTAAACAATTCGTCAGTTAATCAAAGTCTCTGTTGACTAATCATGTCGCAAGTAGCTTGCCGCATTACTTGTATATTTCTTATCTCTCCTCCAATCACAAGACCATTAAACAGCTACATTATTGCTGTCCTTTGTACTCTGATCAATTTTAATCAAAACGTCAGAGCAGATACTGACTCTCAAAACGTCTTGAGGTTTGTATGATGCCTTCAACATACAAACCATCAGCCTTATTTTGTCAAGCCAATATTTTAGCTAACATCCACCACCAATATCTCTCAACAACTAGGTGCTTAGTATTGAAATAATTCCCAGAGAGAATAATAAGAAGAAGAATGTTATTTCATATTAGTTATTCATTCTTCTCTTTTAAATTATTTAGAATTATTAAATATTCAAGTAATCTTAGGCCCCCCAGGCTAATTATTATTATTTTTTACCTTTTTTCCATGCAAAATGCATGTCAGTTGCTGGAATTCATGGACTACATCAGGAAGCCAGCTCATGTGGACCTCTAGTTGCAAATTAGGATTCCAATATCAAGACACAGGCTTTGACACAGTAACCCACAGCACAGCTTTCTTGCATAAGTCAAGCAGTACCTGATCTATATTTTGTATTGCCATGGGACGATATTGCTTCTTGACTTTTCATACAAATACATGCAATACATCTGATGTGGCAGTACTGGTGTACTGTGTCGTCCAAGACACCTATACAGTAAATCGTTTTTCTGTCCAGAATTGCCAGCCATATTCTTTGCTAAAAAGCACTTTGTGTAGATGTATTCCTGCATATGTGTATCATGACAAGTAGGGGGTGAAGGCAATTTCCCTCGAGGATTATTAAAGTACTTCTGTCTGTCTGAAAGACAAACAAGTGAGGGGTTTATCGGTTGTTGGCTCATTAAAGCGAGTTGCATTGTAATTTCTCCACACCTCCCCAATTTGTCTTCTTGGGTTTGCTAACCAGTAGGCTCAGTGGTTAAAGTTGAAACAGTTGCCACCATTTATTGGCACAATAACAAAGTGAGAATTGATCTTCCAAAGGTTTTTCTCATCGTTGCAATTGCATTTACTGGCAAGGGTTATACTGATACAGTTGATGACAATCCTATATTTAACTGTAGGACATATCTTTTTTTTAGTAATGGCACTTTAAAGAATGTTAAATTATCTCATCGCTCTTATTTTTCTTGCCATCGACTTTTGTTGGATATAGCCTATTGGTTATCTGTTGTCTGTTTGCCCACAGCAAAATCTTCCATCCATTAGGGACATTGAAAGTACCTTCAAAAGCTTGTTGTTGACACGTGTAGTAATTTAGCTTTCCATTTAAATAGATGATGCTAGATCTTCTAACCTGCCTGTATTGTTTTGCCTCTACTTTAAAGGTCCTTCCCAGAATCCAGGTATGGGCTACAACATGGGTTCCCAAGCACCATACAATCCAATTCAGACCAAGGGCCCAGTGGCCCCTGGAGCTGGACTCTACAACCCTGGTCCTTACCAGCCGGGTCCCCCTGCAGGTCCCTACCAGCCCGGGCCCCCGTCAGGTCCCTACCAGCCGGCTCCACCAGTCAGTTCATACCATGCTCTCCCAGGCCAGTCCCCGTTGACCAGACCCCAAATGGGATGCCCACCACCACCGCTCACCCCCCCACAGTCCAGCAGCCCCGCTCCTAGGATGCCCCCGGCGCAGGCTACCCCTCCACCCCCTGCTGCTGTTACGCACAATTACTATCCAAACCAGCAGCAGCAGCAGTCACCGTCTCCTGCCTGGCAGTACGGTGCTGCTTCGACACCAGTCGGAGCACAGACCTCCATGAATGCACCCCCATCCTGTCCTGTGGGTAATCACATTGGGCCAATGAACCCTGCAGCATCACTAACCCCTCCCCAACCTTCACCATCATCATCAGCGGGGTATGCACCTACACCAGTAGCTCCCGTCCCGCACAGCACTGGGCTTGGCCCCAGACATGCACCTGTCCCCCTCCATGGATACAATCAGCCAGGTAGGAACTCACATTGAGAGTGGGGCGGAATACAGCTTTGCAGACCGTCCTCTTTGAGGTACCTACTTTAGCGTCTACATGCTAGCTACATGTTCTCTTTGTTATTTTAATTGAGTTTTGTTGTGATAATATTACTCAAACACACAAAATGGTAACTGTTTTTATTGCGACAGTCTACTTGCCACGTCATGCTGCCGATTTAGATCTAGCAGGCTGATTGCTGTCCTGTTGGCCCCGAACTTTGCCCTTTGTGCCTACACAGTGGCAAGTTGGCCTTTCTCACTGTATTTCGCACTCTGCTGCTCTATCTTGGTATTTCTTTTTAGATGGCCACGCTGACGTTTTTATTTTTTTGGCAAAATGCTGATATTCCACATATGCATTTCTGTCCATGCAACATGGATGGAAATCAGACCATGGTAGAACTGGTTAGAATGACTTGGTACACACATATTTGGTAAATCTCCAAGATAGTGTGAATCCGTTTTTCAGTTGATTTTAATGACATTTTTAAGTGCTTTACATGCTCGACCGTTTCCTATTTAAAAATACTTTTGCCCTCAGCAGAGACGAGCAGTTGGACCATTTCCCGTGTTGTCTTTAAACAAGGGAGGACCACTCCTCTCATACTGAGGGTGCCTGTTGTCAGTTCCCCTGAGGTTCAGATTCATGTTACAACACAGCACAGCCTCCTTACCATGTGTACACCACACACAACAACCCTGTTTAACCAGCTGATTGAAGTTGTCGCCATGTCGGTATTTCGAACAAGACACTTTATGTGTTGAGATCCAGCTTCACCAGCTCTTCTTTCACCCTATTCAATCCACCACCCAGTCTGGTGGGCCGCACTGGGGAGGGCTTTAATCCCTGATTGGTACTGGTGTGTGAGTGTGTTTGTGCCACTGAACAAGGAAGGAATGGAATGTATTTTTCTTTTGTTCATAACCAGGAAATGCTCCCCCAACAACGAGTCCCATGGCCCCCCAGCCATACCAGCCGGCCAGTCCTCCTTATGGGGCTCTACCCACTGGACACGCCGTGCCCCCTATGGGACCTCCACCTTTGGGCAATGCTACCCCTCCACCCCCCAAGGCCGAGGGTAAGTTTCTACGCCTCAGCCAATGCTGGGCATTTTGATAAATGCGCGTTCTAGTGTTAAAATCATGTCAAAGCTTGCAATTAGTATTCATTACAGGAAAGTGATCCAGTATCTGAGTATTGTCAATACTTTCTAATTTTACTTTTTTATTGGGAAAGTGTGAGTGCTAATGCCAGGTAGTTTAGTGTGAGTGAAGATGGCACTCTGTGGCGTGGCCTATACTTCACACACACTGCAATGGGGTCCGCTTGGGGCAGAGAGTGTCTCCTCACCTGCCTCCCGTCTCTGGTTCTGACTCCTGCCTCCTCTGCTTCCTTTTCATGCCAGCTCAGTGTGAGGGGAGTGCAGCGAGCACTCACACCCCCAGTGAGCCCCACAGCGAGCAGGGGGACATTGAGTGTCCAGGTCTGGTGTAGTCCGCCTCTCTGTCAGTCAGTAGTATTCATAGTAGTCCTCGTGGTTCCAACCCTCACCTTTGCATGCTACTCTTCCATGTATCTCGGAATGCACATTTTTATCATCATTCTGTATTACTCTGCCAAAGGTAGAATGTGTTTATTTTTGTAGTTGTAGTTTGTGTGCAGAACAGAGAATTAAAGTGTACATGTTCATATTATTACAAAGTGAGACGGATATCTCCATCTATCTGTACAGTCCCTACTTGTATTGGCTGGTTTGAGGGTATGCCATACACTGAAATAACACAATTCAGTTGTTGATTATTCATGTATTTCGATGGTGAAATTTGTGCATTTAATGGCAACCTTTTGCTAAAGGTAGTGATGCACCATTATATACGTCCTAAACACGTGATTGGGGATCAGCCCACACTGATGGGCACACATTTGAAATTTGCCGATTGCAGGAGTTGATCACATGACTCAAACTATAGTGCACAAAATGAATGGTGGACAAGTCATTTTGTTAAGCCATTGAGACAATTAATGTTTGTCCTACGTTTAACACAATTCCTCTTTAAAATGCACTGACTGAGTAAAGGTTTCATTGATCTCGATTATAGGATGCAACAACCAGCCTGCATTTCACTGGGAACAGGCTTCACTCTCCTTGTTTTGATTGTATTTCTTATGCTCACACAAAAATATACATATATACATATACATACACTTCATGATTCACACATCTCCATGTTAGTTGAAACTATTAAATCTCTGTATGACAAGGCTTTTATCCACCAATCCACCAATTTATCCTTGTGCTCTATGTGAAACTAACCGGCTTTAATGAGTACTGCGATTTCCAAAATAATGATGTCGATAATAAGCATAAGCACAAACGTTAGGCAGCCGCTGTACTTGCATGTAAACATAGTTTCTACAATACGAAGCAAATTTAGGCTTTCTTGAAATCTAAACTTTGTAGCATACAGTCCACTGTAGATGGACCCCAAGGCTGAGCTCAACTACTCCCAACATGAACACCCAGGAGTTGTCAATACAAACACACCTATGGGGACTGAAACCCCCGCCCACCTGTAGTCAAAACTCTATGAAGCCATATCTTGGCTTCATAGAGTGCGCTATATCTTGCAGTCAAAACTAAACAGCCACACCCCCTCCCTGTTTGACAACCATTTCAGAATCTTTTCTGGGCTTTATTTGACATGCCAAACCATTTTGACTCAAGGACCCATAATCATACATCACAATTGAAGTTGTGGTTTTATTTTTCTATTTAACGAAAAACGGCTGAGTCACGTGAAACTACTATTATGTAAATGAGCCTCCATTATTGAATCAATTTCAAGCCTGCTTCGTAGAAGCCAGGGGTCAAACTTGGTGAGCATCCTCCTATGGCATGGTGGAAATGTTTGTCAATGGCTCAAAAAATGATGTCGGTGTCAATATAAGACTACACCTGTTGCAGGGGCTCACCGAGCTATTGTTTTTTACAATGGAAGTCGATGTGGAAAATGATGCTGACTTCAAGCGCTCTGATGAAGAAGAACTCAGAGTTGTCAAAGTTCGTACACGCATAGCGACTGCATGTCAGCTGGTCTCCAAATAGTGAAGAACCCTTTTTACCACAGTGGGCGATGTAAATCTCAGTCAAAGTTGAACAATCAGCCCCCTTATTCAGTCAATTCCAAGCCCTCTACAAAGTAGTCCGGGGAGTTGAAACTTGGCATGCTTGTTTATCAGCCTTGCTTCCAGTAGCATATTGGCGTATTTACATGTCTAGTTCGTTCTTTATTATTCTCTGCAGACTTTCGGACACATCTCCAACCTCAACTACTCTAGACTTAACAACTCGTACATTTTTTACCTTAAACTTTGTATGAACATTTAATAAATAATCACATTTTGATCTTTGAAACAGAATTTTGATATATGATATACTTGTTAAGATTTAAAAGTCTTTAAAAGTCTATACCCGCGCCGTATTTTTTCTTCATCTCATTGACTTCCAGTGAGCCCTGCCAAGAGCATGTAGCTTCACCCCAGCTCTAGCCCAAGCTAGCTTTATCAAAAGCTAAACATGTTGGACGTTGTGGAGCCAACGTCAACATTTCCCCTAGAATCACAATGTAAAGCTTCCCCTGTTAAAGTGGCTTGTTTCACTGGCATTCAAATCATTAATCAATTGAAATTATACTTTTTCAGCATCGTGTGTATGTGTGATGATTTTACTTACTTATACTATTCAGGTGCTAAAATTCCAGATCAAGTTTGTTAATTAAACAGTTAATATATCTCTTAAAGTGCCATTTTTGTTTTTGAATGCAAATGAAAATGATACGAAAAGCAAAGGCTAAATACTTATACAAACACACATTTCTTTATCATTAAAAAATGTCTTGATTATCCTCCATAATATAGTAATAGGTTTAATATAGAGTCTAAGGGTTAGTTCTAAAACATTTTTTTGGTCAAAAGTAGACAATTCCCCCCAAAAATCGGGGGTTCATTTTCATCTTAGAAAAATCTGATTGGTGCGTCGCTTGATTTTGACATGCTTGCCTCCCAACATGCTGTGGTGATAATGGCATGCAACATGTTATTTACACAACAAATTCTGTTGGGTAACTCGTATCACTTGTTTTTTTTATTTCAACATGCACATCCAAGAAACCTTTGCGTCAGAATGTAGTGTCATTCATTTCTGATGTAATCTGATGTGCATTTCAGATGTATACCTCAGTGTCCCTGCCTTGTTTTCTCAGTCATTCCTTCCCATGTGGTGGGCAGCTGCTGTGTAGTGACTGTACAGACCTGGTGTATTTCAGTGTGTTCTTGTGTCATTGGTGCAGGCCCTGCAGCCGGCAATGGCCACCAAGCTCCGTACGGCTTCAATCATTTGGAGAACAAAATGGGTAAGTGTTGCCGGGATGTGCTACGAGGCTTTGGTTGGCAGTGTATTGCCCACAAAAACAAGCATTGTTCTTCTGTCTTCATACAATGTTTGTTATTTGTTTCTTGAATTAAAATATCAGGTTACATAAGTTACTGATCACCATTTTTCATAATTTCTTTATGGGTGGGTCCTGATCATTCTGAGCAGTGTTTTGTTAGTTATGGAGTATTACTGCATTGAAATTGAAACA
>OMKQ01068675.1:0-10584 GCA_900302335.1 Phycis phycis | reverse complement strand
CGTGTCCCCTGGGGAATCCTGTGGGGGGTACTGAGGGAGTATGGGGTACCGGGGCCGTTGGTACGAGCCATTCGGTCCTTGTACAACCAAAGTGAGAGCTGTGTTCGTATTCTCGGCACAAAGTCAAACGCGTTTTCAGTGGATGTTGGACTCCGCCAAGGTTGCCCCTTGTCTCCGATTCTGTTTGTGATATTCATGGACAGGATCTCGAGGCGCAGCCGAGGTGAGGAGAGTGTCCAGTTTGGAAACCTCAGAATTGCGTCTCTGCTTTTTGCAGATGACGTGGTTCTGCTGGCTTCATCAGACTGTGACCTCCAGCAGGCACTAGGACGGTTTGCAGCCGAGTGCGAAGCGGTTGGGATGAGAGTCAGCACCTCCAAGTCTGAGGCCATGGTTCTCTGCCGGAAAACGGTGGACTTCTCCCTTCGGGTTGGGAGCGAGCTGTTGAAGATCACCGTCATCCATCCCAATGTGGCAGAGGAATACCAAGATCCTGTGTTCGTGTCAGTTCTGGAGGACTGCAGAAGTGTGACAAACGCTTGCCTCCTCCTCATGCGTGTCATCTATGTTGTCAACTTGAGTTACCCACTGAAACTGAAATATACGTTTGAAGTATTTCAGAAGCTGTTTCTTGAGCTTGAAATCCTTAAAATGTCAGCAAAGGTCCAGTCTCTCCACAAGAAACTTTTAGCGTGAGTGTTCCAGTGTTATTTGTGCTTTTGTCCAGCACAAACAATCTCTTTACATTTCAGTGATTCTGACAGTGATTTCAAGTGTTGGTCAGTTTTATATAAGCTCATTTTGTTCTGATCATCCTGAGAGTGTCAGCAAATGTCCAGTCTCTCCACAAGAAACTTCAAGCGCCAGTGTTATTTGTGCTTTTGTCCAGCACAAACAATTTGTTTGCATTTTGTGTCAGTTTTCTGATAGTGGTTTCAAGTGTTGCTCAGTTTTATGTAAGTTCTTTCTGTCCTGAACATCCTGAGAATGTCCTGAACATCCTGAGAAAGGTAGTGATTGCAACTGTTAGGTAGTGATTGGTAGTGATTGCAACTGTTAATGGGCAGAGTTGATGTATGTATTCTTTACTGTTCTGAAAGTTGATTAGAAGAAAGGGGACAGTGCACACTTTTGTGAGTTTTTGAATAGCATGTTTTTTTCTCTTTCTAATGCCAGCTATCTGATTGGTTGAAACTTTGAGGATTTTTTTTCCTCCTCAATGAACTTCTGCCTATAAAATCCACGAGGAAGTGAAAGCTTCAATCTTTTGAAGTTTAATCGAGCCCAATTGATGGAATTACAGAATTGGGGGGGAAACGTCAACTGTAACACTGTATGCTAGAATATCAGTCCTAAAGTCAGTTGGTGCTTTGTCATTCCGCATCTAATTTTTCAAATTCTATACTGTTTTACTTTTGAGCTTTATAACAGTCTTTGAACTCCCTTGATGCATGTACCCCATGTATATGTATATATGCACTGCACTGAAATTTGCTAGCAAGAAGTTCTATGGCCATGTGTTTGTGGTTATATCAACAAACAGATGAGCGCAACATGTGCGGGTTAACATGCGGGTAAATAAAAAATTTCAAATCGCACAGATGTGACCGAGCCAGACCAATTTCCAATTTCCAAGTAGGCCTAAGTGTAACTTGATCACATCCCTTAAGCTAATCTAATGTGTGTTGGTCTGCCTGACCCCTCTTTGTTTGTAATAATTTTATAATTTTATTATTATTTATTATTATTATTTATTTCTCTGCCTTATTTGGGAAAGATGGCCTACAGTAGCCTCATTTTCTATATACAATGAATAGAACAGTTGGTGGTTCTTCAAGATCTTGACTGTATTTCTACAGTTTTTTCAATACAATAGTTTCAATACATAGTTAGTTTCATTTCTACAAATGGTGCACACTCTGCACCACACTCTGCACACTCAGATTATAGATAAAAGATGTGAAAGATTCCCATACCCCTGCCATACCAGGATGATGCTTTCCCCGACTTTGTTAATTACCACTGCATTATACACCAACAAGCATTATGCGCAAAAATGAAAAAGATGATGGATGTGGCAATGGAGATTGCCTTTTCTATTCGAGCCAGATCTCTTCAAAGATGGCTGTTCCGGCTGCGCATCTGGAGAAGGCTGACTGTGGCCACTCTGTTGTTGTTGCTACATACTGATGTGAGATGACTTAGTAGGGGGAAATTCCTGCAGAGATTGCGAGAGCTCTGTCCAGAGATAAAGGGGTTCTCCTTGTCAAAAATCATACAGAATACAAACAACCAAATGATGATCAGTGGCTACTAGACTTTGCATTTTTAACCAATCTGACTAATATGTTGAATAAGCTTAATTTAGAGCTGCAAGGAAAAGACAAAAATGTGGTAAATATGATTAGCTCAGTAAATGCTTTAAAACAGAAAATGCCACATCTGGCTTCAAAGCTGCAGCGCCATGATGAAAGCTGCAGGGCAACTTCCATTGTCATTGTCATTCTCAATTTAACAATGCAATGAAATAAAACGTAACTCATTTGAACTACACCACTGTCTCAGATATCCTCAGTGTCAAACATGAAAATGCATGTAGTCGTTAACTTATACACAGGGAAAATGAACTGTGTGACGACCCTGGTGAGTCTTTGACTCAGCCCCTGCCCCTGCACAGGCAAGCCCCGGCTTGCCTGTGCTCTCTCTCCCTCTGTGTTCTCGTGCTATTCTGAACAGGGGATGCGGTTCAGGTGTGCCTGATTGGCAGTGGGATAAAAACCCTGCGAACACGACAGTCGGGGCTGCTCCCTCCTCCTGGCGTTTTGGCTTTCTTTGTCCTTTGTTTTATTACCCCTAGACTGACTTTGTATGACACTTTTGGTTACTTACATTTCACTGACTTGCACCACACTTCTTCATCTTTATTATATTTACTTAGTCTTTGTTAAACTTATCTTTAGTCTTTAATAAATCCTTTATTATTATTGGAAAACGGCATTGTCTCCCCAGTTCAAGTTTCATGCGTAGAGCCAGCATGTCACAACTGGCAGAAATTAATAAAGCCATTGTCCTACCATTACGGAGACAAAACAGACCAAACTGCCCTGCTGTCAGCTGGCTGGGGCCTGCATCCAGGAATCCACGATGCTGATGTCCGGTGTCCACGCTTAATCCATGACTGGGCAAATGGCACAGGGTTAAATTTCTCAATAGGCGGCCCATTCAAGTCTAGAACTAGCAACTTATAACTATATATAACTATAACTATTTTTTGTTTCTTGGTGGTAAAACCGAAACTTGTCAGGGCCGAATATGAATTTGGTGCCGGTGGCCTTTTTTTCGGTGGCATAACTGACAGTGATATTTATCTTTTAGATGTAGCCTATTGGTATTTACCTCGAAAGCACTGGCATTAAGCTATTAAACTTCTTCAGACTTGCAAGCTGTCAAATCAAATCGATCGTATGCAGTTTGCTCACATAGCCTAGTGGTGTGGTGGTGAAGTGCAGTCATGCTGCGTTCCTGAGCGTAGGCTACAGTCTACGTCCCATAGTAGCCTATATTTTAATCTAACGTCTTTAATGGTAAGAGACAGCATGGGGATGGATAATGAGCGTTGTTTAAGATTAAATTACAATGCCACATATGGCAGACACCTTCAGATATAAGAGACACCCTCAGATTTTTTACTTTGTTGCCTTTATGGGAGTCAGTCCTCACTCCTCTGGCTACGACGTAATTCAAACACTGCACTCTACACTTTCCCAACAACCTGATAACAAGCCCAGCCTAGCAGCTAGCGTTACTGTAGCTAAAATAATTACAGCCTGCACTGGATGACAAAACTGAAAAGATCATTTGCATTACCATTCACATGATATCCAATAGCCTACCTATCTACAAATAGCCTACATTGCTACTGAAAAGGAAATGTCAGGTGTAATGTGTAATGTTGACATATAGAGAGAATGCTTGATATCTGTTGACATTAGCTAATGAGAACTGCCCTCTGCCCTGCACAAATGCAGCCCCAGGATTACCCCCCTCAGTTGAAAGAGAAGAAGGTGAGCCTGTGCAATCCATGAACAAAAAAAAGTCTTTGGGGTTGACATTTATGTAAACTGATTTTGAATATTTTGATTGGCTGTGTTACAATATTAGCAGATATTAGACTAAGGATACTTGCACATTTTAGCTGACTTTTAAGTTTTAAGTCAACTAAAATTACAAATAGTCTACCCTTAGTTTAATAGCTGCTATGTATTGTAATGCAATAAATCAAAACATACAAATACATATTTAGTCATGCCCAGCTCAATCCAATCAAATTGTCAGTTGTGACAACAACCACACACCACAATAGAAGAAGGGGAGAAGGAGGACAGTCTAAGTAAAAGCAGCCCTGAGGAGGAAGTGGAGGAACCAAGTGAGGCTGAAATGAGGGACATGTCAGACAGATGTGAGCCACAGGCAGATGAGCCACATGTACTGGTCTCAGACTGAAAGATTGACTGATAATGACAGGGCAAGTATTGTCAGAAAGATTGCTGTTAGGGAAGCTGATGAGATGCCCAATGATGGAGAGGGAAAGCCTTTCCCTGATTACCTTAAATATTCCAAGACACCAAATGGCAAGGAAAAGGTGAAGAGGGACTGGTTAGTCCATAGCAAGAGTTTGAATGCACTTTTCTGCATTCCCTGTGTCTTTTTTTCACGTTCATTAAAAAGGCCCTCCCATAGTTCTCTGAATAGTATTCAGGGATACAAAATGAGCGATGTGAAGCGGCGACGAATGAACAACAAATTTCCAAGCCATGAAAATAATAGGGCCCACAGAGAGTGTTATGTAAAGTGGAAAAATCTGCAGTGCTCTGTTATGGCTGCAAGTAGCATTGACTGTCACCTACAAAAACAGATGCAGCCTGAAATTGAGAGGAACAGAGCTCTCTTAGAGAGATTACTTCAGGTAACTCTCCACTTGGCCTCAAGGAATTTCCCTTTCAGGGGTAGAAACACAGAACTAGGGAATATTCACAATGGTAATTTCTTGGGAACTCTTGAGCATTCAGCTCGTTTTGATCCTATTTTGAAGGAGCACTTAGAGCAAATGAGAACTTTAACAAATAGCAGACTGACTCACTGCATCACTGAGTCCAATAATTCAAAATTAATTCATAGAATTGTGTGGGCTAAGAGTCCTGAAAAAAATCCTCAATGAAAGGTCGGAGGCCATCTATTATGGCATTATTTGTGATGCAACCCCAGACATTTCTCACACAGAGCAAAAGGTTGTGCTATTAGACATAGATATGTCCACCATATTACAGGTCAGAATGAATGGGCAATAATGGAGAGGTTGAGTGTCGTCCGCATAACAGTGATAGGAGAAGCCATGTGATGTAATTACAGAGCCTAGAGATTTCGCATATAGGGAGAACCGAAGTGGTCCTAGTACTGAGCCTTGAGGGACCCCAGTGTTTAGCGAGCGGGGTTTGGACAGGGAGCCGTTCCAAGTGACCTGATAAGTGCGATCCATAAGGTAAGATGTGAACCAGGCTAGCGCAGTGTCAGTAATGCCGAGTTCAGCGAGGGTGGCGAGGAGGGTCTGGTGGTTCACGGTGTCGAACGCCGCAGACAGCTTGAGGAGAACAAGCACCGATGAGAGGGAAGAGGCTTTGGCGGCAGGGGAGGAGGAGGGCCGTCTCTGTAGAGTGTGCAGTCTTGAAGCCAGACTGATGGGGATCAAGCAAGTTCAGATAGTCATATAGTGTAGAAATATCTGTACAATATTGCTATTGTTTTGTTTGTATTATTTTGATTTAAGAACTTGATAAATCCTGTTTGTTTTCTTACTGGATTGCTGATTACTGTATTTACTGTGTCTTCTATAAAATGTGTGCACCTGAAAATATGTCCTTTTTCAGTGGATTTCCTGTCAATGAGAGTCAGCGGGCCAAGTACACCGACTTAGTGGAGGAGTGCCGCAGATGCGGGTGGCATTCCCAGTGTGTGCCAATAGAGGTGGGATTGATCGGGACTTGATCAATCCTGGCTGGGTCGCCTGGGTAAGGGTGTATGATATTGAAAGACCTGAAACACCCGATGAAACTGGGGCAGGAAGGGCCAGCAACCCAACCTGCAATTTCTGTGAGGAAGTACCCAAATCAGCTACGGAAAGCACTGATGAAACATACCCCCAGGGGTGCCCTAGAGGGGGGGAGAATGACCACCCCAGCAGGACGGACCTACAGGTAACGACCAATGCAAATGGACTACCGACAACGATTGCAGAATGTGTCTGCGGCAAAGTATGCAAAAACCTGCGTGGCCTGAAGATCCACCAGGCCAAGATGAAATGCTTGATGAAGGAGCAACTGATACAGCGCACAGGGATCGCCCCTGGTGAGACGCAGGAGGAGCCAGGCCCAGAGTCACCCCACAGTGCCCGGAACATCCATGTACCAGTAGCCCCAGACCCAGGCAGAGTAACCGAACATCGTCGGGTCAAGTGGCCTCCGGCCAGTAAGGACGAACAGTGGCTCCAGTTCAATGATGAAGATCCTAGAAACAGCAGCCAAGGACGACGCAGTCAGGAAGCTCAAAACCATGGCAACCATCATCATCAGCCTTGCTGTCGAGAGGTTTGGAGTTGGGTACCAAGACCCCCTACATGAATAACTGTAGGGCAGAGATCAGCCAGATAAGGCAGGAGCTGCGGGTCCTGAAGTGGCAGTACAAGGAAGCGCGAGAAGAGGAAAGGGATGCATTAGCAGAACTGCGCGGCATCCTCAGAATGGCACAGACGGCGGGGGAAAGAGAGGGCCAAGAGATGGTCTGCCTTCATCGCAAACCCCTTTGGAGTCACCAAGCAGGTGCTTGGGCAGAAACGAAGCGGCCATCTCGTTTGTCCCAAAGAGGAGATGGACCATCATCTCCGCAACACCTATAGCGATGCGGCTAGGGAGGAAGACTTGGGTCCCTATCAACCTTTGATAGACCCCCCAAGGTTCAGGTAGTCGTCAAGGCAGCCAGAGCCAGTTCAGCCCCTGGACCAAGCGGAGTGCCCTACAATGTATACAAGAGGTGTCCCAGAATCCTTCATCGGCTGTGGAAGATCCTGAGGGTTATCTGGAGGAGGGGAAAGGTAGCCCAACAATGTAGATTTGCAGAAGGTGTCTGGATTCCCAAGGAGGAAGATGCTAAGAACATCGAGCAGTTCAGAACCATCTTGCTGCTCAGCGTTGAGGGGAAGATATTCTTCGCCATCCTATCCCGTCGGTTGACGGAGTTCCTTCTGAAGAATAAGTACATCGACACCTCTGTACAGAAGGTCCCAAAGGTTCCAGGATGCCTCGAGCATACAGGTGTGGTCACGCAGTTGATCAGAGAGCATAGCGCGATCTATCTGCAAAGCATACAGCCTGCTTGGAATCACAGGCGCACACCAGAGAAAGGCCATAAAAACCATCACAGAGGCAGCTGAGAAGGCCTCTAGATGGTTGTGGATCAAGAGGGGCGATCCGTGGATACATGCTACTTAAACACAAGTCGGGACTTGATCAATCCCGGCTGGGTAAATTTGTAACTAAATACTGACATCTAGTGTACAAAGTAGCCTAGGTAAGTAGGTTTATCATGTTGTTATTACTATTACTATTATTATTATTTGCTACCTCCTTGAGTGCATTATTTAGCTCCACTTATTCATGTGAGTCAGAATCACAGTACAAATTCCATTCTACCATGTCTGATGATCATTTGGACATCTGCTCATTTGGATAATTTTGGATCATCAGAGTAAGGTAAGGACCAACAATGTCCAGAGTTGTATTGTGCCATATGGGTTCATGCAGTTTTAAGCAAGGTACACTAACATATATTGTACATATAAAGTATACTCATTGTATACTCATTATATATACAGTATATATATATATATATATATATATACAGGAGACCAGCATACGTCTTTCACGCATAGAGACTGATGGAAAATCAACCCAACCAACCTTTTTTGTTCACTTATACTCTATGCAAGTTATGTCATTTATGTATTGCAATGTGTTGTTAACAGCTGAATATTAAAACTTTGATCTTTAATCTAACACATCAGCACTCACTGTTGTCTCCCGTGCCGGTGCCCCCTGCTGGTTTTTTCCAAAACAAGACCCAGTGGCATGAAGGAAATAGTGTCTCCCAGACCAGTCTACGGCGGGTGAGGCAGCACTGGCCATGGTCATTGCCAAAATGGTCCAACAACACAGACATCATCAGAGAAATGTGTCAAGTTGGTCAGAGACCAGGCGAGAGACCAGGCAGATGTGACGTGATGTAAATTGGAGGCAAACATCCCCATACCGCCTCCTGGTGGAGAGACTTTGCAATCTGGCCAGAGATGTATTCCCCCTGAAAAGAGACTAGACCAGTGTTTGTGATGTCAAACAATGCAAGGCTGAGAGAGTGATCAATCTCATAGACTGCCTGAAAAAGGTGTTTGTGACCCACTGGAGGATGCCCATACCAACAGACAGAATAGGCCTACAGGTGGGAGATTAACCATTTGGTGACCAGGTGTGGCTAGAACAACCAGGAGCTCAATGCTCTAAAGACAGTGGAGATGGTTGTGGACTTTAGAGAGAACACAGCCCCACCCGCCTCCATCACCCTGTGTGACCCCACTGCAGCTGACCTAGTCAGCAAGACCCAGACCCACTGACACTGTCACTTACCATGACTATGCGTTACATTAACGCACATCCTACCCTAGATAACTAATTGGACTTTCATGCACTTCTGCACTAATTAAAACACTTTGAAACACTTTGTAGCTTCCTTAAATGTATTTTATATTAGGTGACGCCATCTTGCACTGTGTTGATTGTTCTTTGATTATTGTTATTGTCTTGTGTCTATTGTTTATTGCTTACTGTAATGCACCGACCACCAAATCAAATTCCTTGTATGTGCAAACCTACTTGGCTATAAACATCTTTCTGATGTCTGACTTCTTCTAAAACATACTTGTTAATGGGGCAAATGTTGCTCCGGTACGTTGACTATTGCTATTTTTATTATTTTAGGACCCTTGACATGGCATTGGTCAAATGAGGCTCATGGGTTGTCAGAGTAGGGATGCATGTGCTTAGATACCAGACCCACGGCCACCACCATGGTCCTGAGGGACAGTATCCTCACGGAGGTGTCCTGGGTGGGTTGCAGAGGGATGGTATAACAAAAAAGAGAAAAAAAAAAAATAATAATAATAAAAATAACACATTCCAATCATGCAACCGCTTAATGTTGACCCCAGAGCCACAGAGATAGGCTACCTAGTTGACCCAAAACCTTTATATATTCATATATTCATATATTCAGAGATAGACCAGTCGAGTATTTTGAGAGGCGACGCCATGAATTAAGGACTTCGCAAATGCGTCTAACTTCAGCATGCTCCACACAGGTACAGGCACTCCGTGCGTCGTAATACGTTGCCCATCGCATAGCAAAGACCAAAAAGTCCCACAACATAGCAGAGAACCTCATTTTACCTGCAGCTATTGATATGGTCAGAGAGGTGGTAAACTAAGCCGCAACAGATAAGTTGAAGACAATACCGCTATCGAATGATGACATGTCTGACATAAAGCAACAGACTACACCCTGTATCCAGGCGAGCACTCATTATGCCTAACAGATGAATGAGTCCACAACCATGCAATTTTACTTGTATATGTGAGGCACATTTGGGAGGGAGAGAAACAAGAACAGTTTCTCTGCAGTAAAGGTCTGCCTACCACTAGAAC
Organism: Phycis phycis; assembly: GCA_900302335.1. Taxonomy (NCBI): domain Eukaryota; kingdom Metazoa; phylum Chordata; class Actinopteri; order Gadiformes; family Phycidae; genus Phycis; species Phycis phycis. Next base: position 781 of record OMKQ01068675.1, on the reverse strand, counting down.
GGCATACAAGATTTTCAACTTGGTGGATTTGTACTTGGGTGCTGTGGGCCTGAGCTGGGACAATTGCGTTGGGATTACAACTGATGGTGCTGCCTGCAAGACTGCCAGCCATTCGGGAGTGGTGAAAAGAATTCTTGAGAGGGCACCAAATGCAACCTGGAACCATTGCTTTCTCCATTGGGAGGCATTAGCCGCAAAAGACATGGTGCCAGTGCTTTATTGCACATTTACAAAGATGTTGTGAAAGTGGTGAATCACATTAAACGCAGTGCCAAGAATAGCCGGTGTTTCAAAACTCTCTGTAAAAACCTGGGTGCAGAACACTTGCAGTTGTTATAACACTCGGAAGTTTGCTGGCTGTCTAGAGGAAACATTTTGACTCGGTTTTACGAACTGAAAGAAGAAATTACACTGAGAAGCTGAAAAACAGGTTCTCAGCCAACGACCCTGCATCAGTGTGGAGAGGCCTACAGGAACTCAGCAGTTACAGGAAACAACCCCCTCAGACTGTGGAGAACCTTCAACTGGCCGATGACCTGAATAGGTTTTACTGCAGGTTTGAAGAACCCACTTTCACACCCCTCACCCGCTCCGACAACATCACACATCCATCTGCTCCCCCTGCCTGCCCCTCACCCCTCCCCACCGACCCCCCACCTGCACTCAGGATCTGTGAAGAGGAGGTGAGTCAGCTCTTCCAGAGACAGAAGACCAGGAAAGCACCTGGCCCAGACAGCCTGTCTCCCTCCTGTCTGAAAGTCTGTGCTGACCAGCTGGCCCC
>OMKQ01068674.1:0-11400 GCA_900302335.1 Phycis phycis | reverse complement strand
TAGTGAAACCCCACGCCCCTGCTCGAGCACTCCGCTCAACTACCTCAGCTGGTCGACTGGTACCGCCATCACTAAAAGGAGGAAAAGGTCGGCTGGCGAAATCTCAGCTCTTCTCTGTTTTGGCACCGCAGTGGTGGAACGAGCTCCCTGCCAATGTCAGGACTGCAGAGTCACTCCCCATCTTCAGGAAGAGACTCAAGATCCACTTGTTCAGAGTTCACCTGAACCCTGCATAACTATCCTCATGCTCTTATTTGTTGTACGTCCTGGCACTTTAATCTTTGTAATTTGGCACTTTGATCGCTCTTTGTAACTTAGCACTTAGTCAGAGATGTTGTACACTAGCAATGGTTAATCTAGCTCTTGAAACGCTTGAAACTTGTTCTGGTAACTTTCTTAGTGTATTAGCAGCTACGAAATGTTTCACCTTCTGATGACAAATGTACTCTTTGTAAGTCGCTTTGGATAAAAGCGTCTGCTAAATGCCCTCAATGTAAATGTAAATGTAAATGAAGGCTATTCCATGCGAGAAATTGCCAAGAAACTGAAGATTTCCTACAACGGTGTGTACTACTCCCTTCAGAGAACAGCACAAACTGGCTCTAACCAGAGTAGACAGAGAAGTGGGAGGCCCTGCTGCACAACTGAGCAAGAAGACAGTACATTAGAGCCTCAACTGGCAGCTTCATTAAATAGTACCCGCAAAACGCCAGTGTCAACATCTACAGTGAGGAGGTGACTCCGGGATGCTGGCCTTCAGGGCAGAGTGGCAAAGAAAAAGCCATATCTGAGACTGGCCAATGAAAGGAAAATATTAACATGCGCAGAAGAACACAGGGATTGGACAGAGGAAGATTGGAAAGAAGTGTTATGGACAGACGAATCAAAGTTTGAGGTGTTTGGATCACACAGAAGAACATTTGTGAGACGCAGAACAACTGAAAAGATGCTGGAAGGGTGCCTGATGCCATCTGTCAAGCATGGTGGAGGTAATGTGATGGTCTGGGGTTGCTTTGGTGCTGGTAAAGTGGGAGATTTGTACAAGGTAAAAGGGATTTTGAATAAGGAAGGCTATCACTCCATTTTGCAACGCCATGCCATACCCTGTGGACAGCGCTTGATTGGAGCCAATTTCCTCCTACAACAGGACAATGACCCAAAGCACACCTCCAAATTATGCAAGAACTATTTAGGGAAGAAGCAGGCAGCTGGTATTCTATCTGTAATGGAGTGGCCAGCGCAGTCACCAGATCTCAACCCCATTGAGCTGTTGTGGGAGCAGCTTGACCGTATGGTACCCAAGAAGTGCCCATCAAGCCAATCCAACTTGTGGGAGGGGCTTCTGGAAGCGTGGGGTGAAATTTCTCCAGATTACCTCAACAAATGAACAGCTGGAATGCCAAAGGTCTGCAATGCTGTAATTGCTGCAAATGGAGCATTCTTTGACGAAAGCAAAGTTTGAAGGAGAAAATTATGATTTCAAATAAAAATCATTATTTCTAACCTTGTCAATGTCTTGACTATATTTTCTATTCATTTTGCAACTCATTTGATAAATAAAAGTGAGTTTTCATGGAAAACACAAAATTGTCTGAAAAACTTTTGAACGATAGTGTATATAAATAATGTTTACATTGTTATTCTAAAATGACAAACAGACAACAACATGGAATTCAATGTAATCAGTTCAGTCTCTTGTGTCTGCTCCGGGCCCTCAGCCCCGCCTCCGTACCCGACACAGGTACAGGGGCCCCCAGGTGCGGCCGGGCGTCGGCACCACCAGCAGCCCACAGCGAGGCCAGAGGCGGTGCTGGGTCTGGACGAAGGTGAAGTGAGCAGAGTAGGGTGTGGCCAGCTCCTCCCACAAGTCATCAAGCTCCGCCTCTGGGCAGCAGTCCAGCACCGCCCCCACCACCTCTGCGTTCTCATAGGTGGACATGGTGCAGGTGGAGTAGACGACCACGCCTCCCGGACGCACAGCCCTCAGGGCCGACCTGGAGCACAAACGCTTGGTGTTACAAATATGTACACAAGGGGGCAGAGAAGTGCTTTACAAAGACAAAGTCAACCTGGAAAGACAGCTGACCTTTCACCAAACTGCTCCTTTGATGATATCATTTGACAAAACAGTAAAAATGTACTTTTGTTGGTGAAAACAACCAACTGAAAAAACAGTTTGGATGTTCTAAACAGTAACTGGATGTATTATAAATATTTAAACCAATCAACCAAGGTACACACAGAAAAAAACATGCCTTTTATTCAAAGCTCAGATTGAAAAAAAAAAGTGTGTCCCTCTTCTTTTTTCCTATGAGCTTTACACTATAACGTGTTTAAAGTAAAAGCACCACTACACAGTGGATCACAGTGTTCAGGTCAAACATGTGTCCATCACGGTCAACATGTTTTCATGATCACCAGCAGGGCAGAGCAACCCAGACACCTGCAGTCAGCATGACTCTGGCAACATTCCTGGGAGGATGGAAGTGGCAGGTCGCGCTGAGGGAGTAGCTCTAGATGGGGGCTGGAAGGCGGTGGCGGCAGCAGGAGTTGCGTTACCGTAGCAGCTGAGCCTGAAGAGCAGGCAGTGAAGCTCTCTCTTTCAGTCGAAGCGCCCCCTGTTGGCGGTTGGAGGAATAGAGCCAGCTCCTGTCGTTGGAGCAGGGAGCGTCCACCAACACCTATCAGGGGCAGAAGCGTTAAAAGGGGGTTACAGAAACATAGTGAAGGAATGGGTGTATACTGACCCCTAACCCTAACCTGGTGAAGCTACAACCATGCATTCAAAAAAGATGAATAAATTGTATCTGATGGTAATTTTCAATAATGGGGTAAACATTGTATAAAGATAAAAGGTAGGTGGGGATTAAGGGATTAGGTGAAGGGATGGTTGGGTTAAGGAAAGGCTTAGTTGAGGGTCAGAAGGGTTAATAAAAGTTGAGTTAGGTTAGGGAAAAGGTTAGTTTCTTCATCTCAACTGGAGTTTGTTCATTCAAAATGCTCCACTCACAAACTCAAAGTGCCATTTCCTCACTGCCGCCAGCTGGACATCACAGTGAAGTGCGACTACATGAAAGCCTGACTCATAAAATACACAGAAAAAAGACAGAATACTTCTTCCCACCTTATCGTATGTCCCCGCTTCAGTCAGCCCAAAAGACCGACCATCCTGATTGGATAGAATCACCCTGTTGCTTAGCGACCGTGGAAGGAAGGACTCCAGGGTTTGGGCAAGCCACTCCTTCCTGTGCGGGTTTGACTCGTTACAGCAGAGCAACGCTACAGCCAATCACAAGGCAGCAGGGCAACCAATTAGAATGCTGCAATAATAATAATAATAATAATAATAATAATAATAATAATGATATAATAATAGCCACCATTGACAACTTTGTGGACACAAAAGTGTCATATTGTATTATATATAAAGTTTAAAAAATTAAAAGGAATGGCTTGAAAAAAGGTACTACTATGATTAAAGAAATAAAAAGAATCCACTTGTTGAACCTAACAGTGGAAGTACAGCCAGACATCTGTTGGTGTACCTGGGTTGGCTGTTTGCATGACAGCGAGTGCTTTCCCTCCTGGTGCAGAGCAGAGGTCTAGCACTTTATCACCGTCCATGAGCTGCAGTGCCAGCACGGGCAGCAGGGAGGCAGCGTTGAGCAGGTAGTACTGCTTCAGCACACCTCGCCAGTGGACCTGGGAGGGGAGACGCACAGGCCGGGGGTGGAGAAAACACTGGAGCCGGGAGGGAGAGGGGGAAGAGATGGGAAGGGAGGAGGAGGAGGTAGAAGAGGGAGGGGATGACAGGGAGAGAGAGGAGCAGGTGGTGGGAGAAGAGGAGATAGAGGAGGAGGGAGAGGAGGAGGAGGCTACAGAAGAGGAGATGGTAGAGGGGGTGGACAACAAAGAGGATGAGGGTGAAGAGGAGGACAGAAAGGAGGAAGAGGAGAGATGGGAAAAGGAGCTGGCAAGACTGTCTGCGACAGGCCTCTGAGTGCTGGCCTCGAGGATGGCGTGTGGGTTCGGAGCGGTCCTGTGAGCGGCAGCATCTTCTCCTCCTCTGTGTTGCTGTGGCAACGGGATTGCTGGAGTTTGGTAAAAACCGGTGATTGGTAAAAAGGGGACGTGTGTTTGTGGCAGGAAGCTGGTGAAGCCTTTTGATTTGAGAAGGTTTGTGACGTCATTCAGAGAAGCAAAGCGGTTGAGCATGACACCGTACTGCCAGGAGTCCGGGTCCATGAATACAGACCTGCAGGAGACAGTTAGAGTTTATAGTTAGAGCTATATCAGTCTGCTATTATTTATAATACTAGGGGGAGCATTCTCTCTGACCACAAAGTCATTAGGGAAAGAGTAGTATATTACAACAAATGTTCTTTTTTCTGAGAGGGTTTTGTGCATACCATGGTAAAGAAGAATGTGGAAATGTGGAGATATGTTGACGATGTTAAGATGGAGTCCATAAATTATCCATCAATCCATGCATCAAGTACCAACCTAGTCCATCAGTTAATGAATAACATAGGAGGTTGGACCAGTAGTATGAACGATCAATAATCATTCAGGATATTGATCCTATACACCTAACATGATTATGTTTCTGTTGAGTATTTCTCATGTGTCAGAATGAGATTGATTGCTTGCTATTGGATCTATTTTTCTAGTCATACAAAATGAGTCAGGGTCTTGATCTTTAAACAGATTACAATAACCCCTCTGAAGCCAAAGGATTACCTTGCAGAAGGCCAAACGTCTCCCAGTTCACGGCCGTACTGTTCATCAAAACTGTCCAGTATGGGTTGACACACTGGCCTACTTGATTTAGTCACATTCTCCCTCTTTTCTTTAAGTGCTTTGGGAGACTGTTGATCAAAAGTTATAAACCACAATCACAAAATCACATCTGAATACATTCATGTAGTGAAATCTATTAGATGCAGCAGAATATTGAAAGGCACTCGATGAAACTGATCGATTATTCCACACCAGGTTCTCACATTAAACATATCAACATCAGTTGAGCAGGTTTACTTTGAGCACTTACCAACACATACTGACGTTGGAGTGTATCAGACATGGGCATGATAATCGATGCCCTGTTTGTCCCTTGCTAAAGCCTAGCTCTATACAGAACCAACAGCATTGTGTATGTGGCAATGCTGACAGTGATATAATAAAAACAATGGCAGTACTATATGGAACAAGCAAAGTCCCTAAGAAATTAACGGGCTACAAACGTAAAAAACAAAACTGACAGTTACGAATGTGTTTATTCGATACATGTTAGCAGAGTCTGTTTCAATAATAGGTATGCATTACCTTATTTGCTGGACGTTGCTGTTTTTCCCCATGTGTAGGAACTGTGTCTGAGTTTGAGGAACAAGACCGGATTTGCGATGTAAGGTTTGTTGTGTATAAGGTTACGCTCCACCTTGAATGCAACGTTAGCACTGCTATAACCTGCTTCAACATTCGCGCAATGTCAGATATAATCTGTATTAAATAACATCGGAGTATCGACAACAAGAACGGGATGCCTGGCAGTAAACTGGTGCGTTCTCCAAATCTGCTCTCCGAACTCGACACGATCGCCGCCCAAATATCAAAGGTTCCGGCTGTTAAATAACAAGAAGTACTAAGCAAATTTCAACCAATACGTTTTCAGCGTCAACATTTTGATTATAACGTTATTACCACTTTACTCATAAATGCTCAATATGTATTAGAATGTACTTCTGGAACGGTGGTATTCAAATGTGTATTTCTTGCAGATTAATTCGGCTTGGTACCGCTATCCTGATGTAAACAGAAAACTCCTCATTCATCAATAAACCGCTACTTATATACTGCATATTGGAAAACCCTCTATGGGCAATTATTTAAAAATTTGAAATTTACCTAGAGTACGTTCATGATGATTGACTAATTGGTCTTCACAAGTCAGTTTAAATATTTTGGGATAAATCTACATTTGTCTACATTTACATTTACATTTAGGGCAAGAGTACATTTGTCATCAGAAGGTGAAACATTTCATTGCTTGTCTACACATTGCCATGGGTATATACAGCATGGGTATATAAAGTTATGTTAACATGACCCCTATTTTACAAATATGAAGTCAAATTCCCAAAGCAAAAAATGGATGTTGAGGTACATAAAACACAAATACTTACAAATGATTGAAATTATTATTTTATTTAGTGTGTTATATTCCATGTTCTTTTTAAAACAAAAATACAATAATCAATGCCATTACAAATCCACCAGTTTAAAAACAGCCAGCACTGCGGACAGAGAGACATCTGTGGGTTCACCATTGGTCTCCACAACTAGGATCATAGTCTAGTTTAACCTTTATGACTATGATCAGATTCTAGTTTAATATTTGCTAGGATCATAGTCTCGTTAAACCGTTACAATGAGGATCATAGTATAGCTTAAGCTTTACTAGGACTATAGTCTAGCTTAACCTTTACTAGGATCATAGTCTAGTTTCACTTTTATGGTGGCTGCTGTATATATATTTTCGATGAGTATATTCAAGTGCTGCTCTGGTAGTTATAGTGACAGTATGGACCAATAGTAGAAGGTTGTGGTAGAGGACTGGTTTACATGGCGAACAGGATGAGGAAGGCGACCATCAGACAGAAGAGACCCATGGCTTCAGAGAGAGCAAAGCCCAAGATGGCGTAGGAGAAGAGCTGCTGCTTCAAAGAGGGGTTCCTGGAAAGAGAGCAAGATCACAAGGGAGTCAGTGAAGTTCAGGATGCTAGCAACTCACTGTATTGCCCTGTAAAAAGTGCAACTTGCATGTTGGCATCCCTGGTTAATTAATGTGGGGAAAGCAGTAATCCCATGACAATCAAATTAAATCCAATTTCAAATTAAAACAATTTTTTTGCAATCAGCAAAGACCAAAAAAAATACAAACTTGAACATGAAGTAACTTAAAATCATAATGCTCAGAGCATTGGGCTTGAGAAATGCTCCTACAAACAGTAAGGATGGGCCACAGCCATAAGATTTTGTATATCATTTCACATCCAAGGAAGAACTAACCAAGTGTGAAACACTTGGTTAAAAAAAAGAATGATTGAAAGTTTAAATCGGTCGAGTTAAACTTGAATTTAAACTGAGTCTGAGTCTGGCATTCGTCTTAGATCACACTCCACTTCGGCTCGGTCAGTATTTTCCCTGCATTTATAGACAACTTTCAGACTAAAACTATGGAAACCACAGAAGACGTGTCACCTGGCGTATCCGATGATGAGACTGCCGAACACGGTGCCGATGCCGGCGCCCGACCCGGCCACGCCCACGGTGGCGGCGCCCGCTCCGATGAACTTAGCGGCCGTGTCGATGTCCCGGCTCACAGCGCTGGTCTGGAAGCCCCGCAGTGCCACCTGCTGCTGGGAGGCCAGGAACAAGGGAGCCTGGGGAGACACAACCAGTCACTGTGAAGGCAGCACGACAGCGATGACCAACACTCGGCCTATTCAATACCATGTTTATGGTAGGATTCCTCATCTAGACCTCTAGTTTTCATGTATGAAATTCTTCAACCAACTTTACATTTTTTATGATGTCTCCGCTTCCCCAGTCTTTACACCATCAGAACTGCCTGTTATTCCAACGTCTCAGGAAATGGGTTAGTAGTTCATGCTCAAGGCTCACTAGGCAGCCTGTGGCTCATTAAGAAGTCTTCATATATACTGGAACTTGACCCCAAAAACAGTTTTTAAACAAATAATGTACCATCAAATATATATAGCTTATAAACCACCAATCCACTACAACTCCATATAGATATCATCATCAACTGCAAGATTGGGGATCACTTCTCCACATTATACAACCCCACTGTTCTGATCACCAGCATGTCCCTCCCAGTACAGAGCACCACTGACCTCCACGCTGCCAGCATCACGTCCTGACACCACACTAGCAGAGAGGGGTCTGTAGAGAGCACGGCCTCCAGCACGCAACTGTAGTCAGGGAAAACACACCATCAGGAAGAGTTGGAATTATTGATTATTATTCATCACTAAAAGGGGTAATAGTTTTTGTTGGAAATGCACGGCTCAAGATAATGGATGTAAAAATAGAAGTACATTAAGGCAATATCAAAAGATTTGCATACAACATGATAACATGATTACTTAATGTGTTATAATAAACACAATTTATAAAAAAAATAAATAAATACAAATTAATAGATGGGATTAAATGAAAATGTATTGACTTCAACGTTGATTATCATCACACTGGATAAGGGTCCCTGAGTTGGCTAGCAGACATGCTGCTGGCTCTGCTATAGAAGCCAGAGGATTCAGGGACATGACCTTTGACCTATCCCATAGAGTGGGGAAAGGACCAGGGTGTAGGGAAGGGGTCAAGCCAATGTCTGCCCTTATTAATCCTTTTTAAAACATTAGTCCTTAAAATGAAAAGCAGCCAGTGAATAACGTGCAAAAATCAACACGTGAAGTCCAATCGTATAGAAGTGAATGCAGAGAAATTACAGATACATGTGATTATACAGGAGGCTTTAGTAGTCAAGGGCAGATTTAATTAGAGGCTTGAAATTAATTATCCAAATCAGTAGCCAATATAAAAGACCCTTGCTGGCTGCAAACCATGACCAGATATTCGATCATGTGTTCGGGGCTTAAGCCCTGCTCATAGAGGACAGACGGACTGCTAGCTGTGGACTTGACATTGGTGGAGAACTCACCTAGTAGATAGAGGGCAGAATGCCATTACATACATTTGGCGTCATTCCGTTGAGAAAACCCCCAGTATTATATTTTTACAAAGACATAAAGAGCACTTTCATTCATTAATTCATTCATTTATTTATTTTTTCTACTTACCAGTGAAGGGGTGGAGACGAATTTAGCACAGGCGTACATATTGATGGGCTAAAGAGGTCCAATACACAGACACGACAACTTGGCAATAATCTGTAGGAAGAACAAGGGACAACTGAGAAAATCGTAGATAATGCCTTCATATGAGTGCTACATTTTAGTGAGCGAAACTAAGGTCATGTCTGGCTACACATAAAGGTAGATTTCACGGAAAAATACGAAATAATAACTAAAACAATACTTTCAGCAATGGAACATCATCCCATATAACACATTCATTATCGTTGTTTGACTCTGACAAAACGCAGAAATTATGATTTAAAGATTAAAATGAGCGGGGAGGTTTAGCTCTTACCAGACTGTAGCAGAGGTCGGACGGTAGAGGACTGCGCATGCTCAAGAGAAAAGACAACTTCCGGGTTTAAGGCGGCATGGCTAAACCAATCAGCGCGTTTCCGTTTATTCAGCTGTCGACCTGTGGTTAAAAAAACATTCTCGATAAGATATGACTAGTTAAATTTTTTGTTATGAATTGAAGTGTGCGGAAAATACATTTACGTCAATCTCTGTACACAAATGTACAAGACACGTCAAGCAAATTTAGTTAAGCCCTCATAATCACAGCCAGAGTCTCAAAGGGCTTCTCATACCACAGTACACACCCCGAACCCTAAGATCTCTGAAGGACAAAACTACACAATTGTCAGGGTGGAGACCTGAGAAGAAAATCTGAAATTGTGATCCCTTTTCCGAAGGATGGTTTGGAGTGCAGTGGGTGTCATAATTGCAGACGTAAGACATTTTGGGCCACCAGGGGGAAGCAACATACCATTGAGTTTCACAACTCCGCGTCCTCAGCACCGGTCTGATGTCGCAGGACTTGTTTCAAATGTAATCTACCGTTTTTCTGGGTTTAAATGCCGCATGTCAATAATACGAATGATATAAATGCGGATGCGGGTATATATCCCACAAAGAGCTGTGCAATGCAAATTTTCGAGTAAAATCAAGTAAAATCATACATAAACATGAACCTCATCGTATTCAGGTAAATGATCAAAAAAACGTGCACTTTGTGATAATAAACGTTATCTATCTGCTCTCCGACATATGCCCAGGCTTCCTCCTGGCTGAGAGAGATGGGGAAATTCCTCCACCGCCTCCGCATCTCCTTCCAGTCATCCCCCCCCGTTATGATGTGACCGTTACGCACGGCTATAATAAGCCGGAACGTGATTCTCCGGGGCGAATCCTCCCCGACGTCACTCCCGGTGCCTCATAAATAGAGCGGGCAGGACTCCTCTCAGCACTCAGACTCAAATCACTTGATTTCTCCAGCGCGTAAACGACAAGAGAGGATTTAAACGAACAAGTCAAACCGGCTCCTGGATATTTTAACAGGACTACTGCTACTGCTACTGAAAGCCACATCAAGTAAGTTTAACATTATCCGTCGGTATTTTAAACCAGTAGCCCAGTTTGTTGTGTGTTGTGGCGTTGTAGTTGAATTCACCTGAAGACGAAATATTCTTATCACGTGGTGGCGGTGGTGGTTATTTCTAATGTTTTAACGCGTGCTCCACAGCCTTCAGTCGACCATGACTTTGAACAAGGGAGATAAACTGCGGAACATGGAGAGGAGGCGAGGCAGCGTGCCCTTCCCCATGCATCTTCCCAACCTGCACCGGCGTAGCATGCCGGTGGACGACCGCGACCTGCGCGCCTCGATGCCCCCCAGCCAGGCGGACGAACTGTCAAACCTGCTGCGCTGCACATCCTCCTACTCCTCCCCCGGAGAGCCCCACCGGGACAGCTGTGTGTCCGACTCCTCCGACTCGGTTATCTCGTCCGGCAGCGACGCCGAGAACCAGCTGTACAAGGTGGTCCTGTTGGGGGAACACGGCGTGGGCAAGTCCACCCTCGCACGCATCTTCGGCGGTGTGGAGGAGGCTCACGACTCTGAGGAAGCAGGTGAGATGATGATGATGATGATGATGATGATGATGATGATGATGATGTTTGTGGTGGTGGTGTCTTCGATGACTCATAAAGACTATTCGAGATGACGGAGGTGTAGGCGAAGTGTGATTCCCGCTTCAACTGACAGCTTTGAGGAATCAATTTAATAAACTTAATAACGGATTAATTATTGATGAATAAAACGAATAATGAATCATGAAACTGTATTATCTCTGAACGGAGCTTAAATCTTAAACACGTGTTGTCTAATCTGTTTGGAAATAGTAGGAGTGTACAGCATCGATTTGTTTTCTGTCTATGTGGACGTTCACTGTGGGTTTCCAGGCCATTACAAATCCATTAACGGACCCAATGTGGAGGAAACATTAATAGTCAATATATGATGATGCACACATAGATAGATACACATGTAGGCCTCCTTACTGCACATGTCATACAGTTACTATAGTAAGACTATTAAGACTTCTCGAGACTCTCATCTCCAAAATTCAGATTTAAGTTCACTTCATTCTAATCTATAACCTGTGAATTTTATTGAATT
>OMKQ01068663.1:0-18215 GCA_900302335.1 Phycis phycis | reverse complement strand
CCTCAAAACCCAGGTGGTCTCCCCTGACGCACTCTACACCGCCACGTTCGTGTCCTACGCAGGTGACGAGGAAGACGATGAGGAAGGCGTGGAGGCCACCAGGGCGGGCGGCAGCGCCCTATCAGGTCAGCTGAAGCTGTCTGCGACCCGGAAGTCGTACGGCGACCTCCCGGCCTCGGGGCCCGGGAAGCCTCGGCCGCCGCCCACTGCGCGCAAGCCCCGTCCATTGTCTGACGGCATCTTCCTGTCCAGCTCGTTTCAGCCGCCAGTCAACAACTCCAACAGTACAGGCCACACCCCTCCCCTTCCCACCAAACCCAGCTTCATCCCCTCAGGCCACCTGAAAGGTAGAACAAGAGGAGGAGCTCGTCGCAGCCTCCTCCATCCCCTCCTCGTTAGTTTAATAGTCCTCCGTTCTTGTGGTGTAGCGTGCTTCAAGCAGGGGGGAACAAACATTTTGACCCAACCTGTTTTCTTTTCCCAAATTTCGTGTCTAAATTGACCTTTTCTGTAGTCTGTCGATCATCAATCATCTATTTGTCTCTATTGGTTTTTTATGTGGACATTTTCACATAATGTCTTCAGAGCCAATCCAATTGCCCTTCATATTTGTTTGGTATTGTGTTTGTGTTGTTTGTTTTTAGTACTCTTTCTGTTCCTTCTCATCCCCATGTCTTCTCCCAATCAGATGGTCATTGTTGGCCAGTAAGCATTTAAGCATTTAAAAGACACAAAAAGAACCAACAAGCTACCGTAATCGCCCACCACCACCACTCCTCCGCCCGACTGCCCCACATCCCCAACCACTCTGAACCAATCATAGTACTGTTGGTGTTGTCGCTCGCCGCCTCTTGTCTGTTTGGTTGCTGCGGTGTTGCAGCGAGCTGCTCCCCTGCCTGCCCACGGCCCTGCTTAGGGACAGCTCCGGGACATGAGTCACACTCTTGGCTTTCCCACCCTCATCGATCACTCGATTAATTCAAACTCATTTTTATTTTTTTGACATGACCACACCAATTATGGGAAGGGGTACAAAGCACCTTCATTGTCTTTGGCTGTTTAGAAACAAAGCCACGCAGGTCTTTAGTGACACCTCATGGCTGGTTTAATTTGTAGCATAATCACATATAGCCGAGCAGAGAACAATGAGCATAAGATAGTCAGGGCATAGACGTGTGTTCGTGTGTGTGTGTGACGTGACCAGAGGTCAAAATATGTTTCTTAATTTAGCTAAGATGCTGCAGACATGGGAATGTTTGCATTCATTTAAAGACTTGGTAGGCCAGTTCAATGCCTTTCGGCAGAGTTTTGCCAAGTCACACAAGTTTGAAGTCTGCTCACTTTTAACAGCCAAAGACAAATGGTGTCTCACTCACACACACACACTCAGAGTATACCTACTGTTACTCACAAAGATAAATGAATTTCTGTCCTCATGACTCGCTCCAATATAAGGGGAAATCACCCACTAACTTTACCCCCCCTCCCTGAATCCCACCTCATTCCCCAAAGCACCTGTTGAGAATCACATTGAATCAACCAGCTCGCCTCCACACGGACACCTCCACCACCACGCCACTGCACCTGCTAAACGCACCCGCACAGAATAGTTACCGCCCCCAAATACTCGGCTTTGGTAGCCATGGCTTTTTTCTGCTTGTGCGCTGAACCATAACTTGACCTCGGCTGTGCCCTGATTTCCTACTTCTTCATCTTTCTTTTAAATGTTTTCTTTGTGTTTTAGATCGTCCTTCTTTGTTTTGCGGCTGACCATGTCTGTATGCCTGTCAGTCTATCTACTGGTTGTCCAAAATGTCTGTCAGTTCTTACTGACTTCTTTATGTCTGACGCAGACTCAAAACTATGCTGAATTTTCCTATTTTTACGGTTGTCTGCATGTGTGTGTGTGTGTGTTGTTTCCAATCTCCAAGGTTTTAAGCCATGTAGTCATGATGTTGCTCAAGGCTGCTGACTTCACTAACCCCAACTCACATCACTTTGGCAGCGGTTCTAGTGACCATCAGAACCTGAATCTCCCGTTCCCTCACTACTTCTGTAACGCATTCTTAGCCAATTACGTTATGCTGGCAACTTAAAGACAGGTTAGCACATTGAAACATTTTGGAGTCACTTCTCATCTCCTTGTAGCAGGACATTTTACTGAAATGACAATGAAGGATACATTCAATTTGAGTCACAGAAACAACACCGTAGGTGTTAAAATGCAACTTGCTGTTCTTGCTCTTTACAGACAGCTGCCAGCATAATGAATTGGCTCAGTATGTCAGGTGGACACATGAGCCACTGTGTCTCCGTTTGTGTATGAATTGTGTCTCATTGAACTCCAATCCACCTAGCCGCCCTTTTCCATTCCCTCCATACATAACCGTCAACTCCCACATGCACTTGGACACGTTGTGTTTTATGTAATGTGGGAAGTGGACATGAAGCTGAAGGAATTCATGTTTATTGGGCCTTTTGCGTAGTCCAGGAATGTCTTGGATAAGTCCTACTATTGTAGAGTTTGCTTGATTACTTGATTTGGGATACAATTCAGTTCACGCTTGGAGCAAGATGCAGGGGCATGTGAGCCAAATGAACACTGTATTGGGCAAAGATCAAGGTCACCGATAGAGCCACACGTTGACATACTCAACCTCCTGGTGGTACTTTGGGTTAGAATTGTACCAGTGGGCCAGACTTGTATCTCTAGCTGGGATTTTTCTGATGGGAAAGTAGCAAAACTGAGTTACCTTGACCCCTGACCCCACTGTTCAACAGAAAGCCTCACTGCTTCGGATTAGCTTTGGAACCGGCCTTTTAACTCTGTTTGTTTTCCTCTAACAAAGCTTTCCTTGTCTATCCTTCTGGGCTTGTGTTTCTAGTTTGGTGTAGTTAACTTACTGCTCGTCTAGTGTTCTTCCTTTCCGGCTTCATCTGGTCTGTGGGACCTCTTTGGTGACGTAGATATTGTAGAGAAGCTGCAGAGTACCATTTATTAAAAGACACCATTTTAAGAAAATACCTCAATTGGAAATGTATAGAACCTATAGATTTTGGTTATTTTCATGTGGATTAACTTAAACAATTTTTTCAATTAAATACTCATTGAAAATTTTGTGAGCAATTTCTAAATGGTACACAGCAGCTTGCCAATGTCGCAGAATATCTGGGAGATGTTGAATAAGAGTGATACTTACTGAACATCTGTTGTACAGGATTTAATTCGTACACTGGAAACCCTGCAGGACTTGTAGGAATGGGAGAGGTCTTGAAGGACAAGTGGACCAAAAGGTGAGACAATACTTAAAATTCATCTATCTCCTCACTCTTCACCTCAAACCAAGCCTTGAGTACAACCTGCCTTCATCACAGACATCAGTCCTCCTTAAAACATTTGGTGTAAACTATCAGTGCACAGGCCTTATTTCTACACTTGGATACTTAATGGATGCCCTAGTGTATTGCAAGCACAAGTCCAAATCTACTTTAGTACTCAGAAATATATCAATATTTTAGTATTCATTACTGCTGATACTGACTTAATTTTAGAATATATACATTTTAGCCTCAAATCAAAGCATCAATTATGCTTTGATTTGAGGCTTTTATTGTTATTTAGTACACATACAGTAAGTAAAGATTTCAATATGACTCCTCTCCTCCCAGCCAGGAGCAGGAGAACGCAGTCCCAGGAGCTCCAGAGAGCTTGACCTTCAAGGAGCGCCAGCGGCTTTTCTCCCAGGGAAAGGAGGTGTCCAACAAGGTCAAGGCCTCGCGCAAGCTCATGGAGCTGGAGAATGAGCTCAACACTAAATAGATGGAGCCACCACTACCCCGACCACTAATATCCCAGTGGCTTGTATGAAACACTAAAACCCCCCAAATCACTCACTTACAGATGTAAGACATTCACCTACACCATTACTTAATTTTTCTCTTACTTTGATTATCCAACACTAAGAAAGAACCTATTATTACATTAGAAGACAATTATGCATTGGCATTCTGATGTTGAGAATTTTTGTTAGTTTTGTTATTTTTTGTTAGGCTGGGACACTTTCTTCCTTTTTTAATTATTGAATAACTGGATCATGCTCCTCCTCCCACATAAATGTGTGATAGCAATAGTAGAGACATTTATGGCCGAAGTGGTTTTCCCTCTAAGATCTAATGCAAATGTATAATGGTGAAGCACTGTAAAAACGTTTAGTTTTATCCAGTGAGATATACAATTCAGACAATTACATCATATTATACTTTGGTTGCAGGATTGTTTCTGGGTTGGGGAAGAAAATTATTTTTGCGCATTTTAAATTGTTTTAATAGGTTACTGTAATAATTTTATGTTTTATGCTCTTTTCTGCATTACCTAATTTTTGATTTTAAAGTTAATTGTAATAAAATTCCCTGGATTTAACTCCTAACTTTTAATTGTTTAAATACTCAATGAGCAGAATTCCCTCAGATACTGATATTTTATTCCATAGCCAGCATGTGGAAACTGTATTCAGGGTTTATTTTTGATTAAATTCCTTCATTAGAATCATTGAGTCATGGCAGAGGTTCTTGTAAACAAGATAGCTGTAAATATGTGTTGCCGTTTCACTCCGTATTTCTGTTAAGCAGAACATTCAGTTTTTTGACACTTGGTGGAGAAGGGAGTCAGGGTCTGGAAGAAGACAGTGGACATTCCTCTCCCCAACCCACATGCACACACTAATATGTAGACAATGGAAGGAATTTAAGTACGTGACATGGTCAGGATGTAATTCTTAACTCCCTGATTTACTTTTAGTTTGCATTATATCCCTTGTTTGAATTAAATAGTCTTTTTTTAACAGTAGTGTACAATTATTTGGACTAATTGTGTAATTACATGCATTCACCAAGCAAAACACTTTTCAACGGGTAAATAAAAAATACTACTCATTTGAACCACAGATATTTATTTTATATATGAAAAATGACAAAAAGACGCCCAAATGATGTCTGCAATGTTTAAAATAAATCACATTACATTTTGGGCCCACTCAAATTAAAAAAAAAAAAAAAAAGTCAAACTATATAATTAGGTTATAGGATATTTTAATAAAAAAAAAATACTGCCAATGTATAAAAAGCAATACATAAGACATGGTTACAAAAATGTTTATTTTAACCAATTTCCCAACTCAATTGTGTTTTAAATTGGGATTTTACAGGAGCGAGTATCAGTGTCCAATGCTTCTGTCTATGTTTGAACAGAATGCAGTTTTACAGCTTTGATGAGGCTATAAATTTATGTACAATAGCCTACAGGGACATATAGGCCTATGCCTCTTAAAACTGACAGTACCTTTCTAGGTTTCAGATGGAACCAAATTATTTAAGCAGTGTCATGTTTTGCCTTTTGTAAATCAATAAATACATTTTGAACAGCTCAAAGTGACGTCTGTCTTGATTCTAGTAAAAATAACTACAAAATATCATTGTGAAGCATTTTTTCTACATCAGTCCTCAACATAAATGTACTGAACAATCTAGTTCATTACTTCAACAGTTTCATTATCGACCGCGTTTCCTGAAATAATCGCTGTCAGTGATTCCTAATTAAACATTGTTATGCCTAGTTCAAAATAGAAAGTATTTTTTGTATTGTATGGCGTCCTTCCTACGTTTTAAAATTTCGATGAGCTCTGTGCCAATATTCTCACATCAAAGATAGCCTGACCCTACTAGACCACTGCAAAATGTGCATTGCACCACGCCCAAATGACTGTTAGATGTCACCAAGTACTTTTCATGTTGGAAAATGGAGAACACGTTCTATAAGTTAGTAATGTCGGATCCAGCAGTCCTATGTTATAGCAGAAACAAACGGTCGTGTTACGTTGTTTACTTTTTCATTACAGACATATTTTACTCAACTCATTCGTTTGAGTGGATGAAGTGCAGTTGCCAGTCAGCAATGTTGATTCGAAACATTGACGGACACTTCTTTAAAGTAAATTACTGCTGGCAGAGTCTGTGTTTGCCAATTACACACTTGGAGATACACCTCTACAAACATGATTGGTCGAAAGATGAAGCAAATTAAAGTGAAATGCTCGGTTCACCCAGATTTTAGATCTGCCATCAGGCATTAGATATTGATCTTGAATCTGATTTGTGAAACTACAAAGCTTGAATTATACTTCCCACATAGCCAGTCGCATGGAAATCAGCTGCCACGGAATAGTCTATGGACATGTTTGTAGCGTTTTCCAAAACTGTAGGGGACAAGCGAGTAAATAAAAACACTTGGAACAGTAGCTCTGATGGGTTTAATGGAAAAATTAGGTCAGTCTTGAACCTCATCGTCAACTTCATTAACATATCATGAACATAAACTAACCAAAATGACTAACATAGCAACATAAAAATACATACATTTAAACAGTCTCCATAAAATGCTCAGTGATGTTTGTTACATTTTTGATGATATGTAGATATAGCTTGTACGTACATAACACAAACTTTATTATACGACAACATTGAACTGTTGGAGATCACACTGTAAGTATAAAACACTTGATTGTAAAAGTTAAGACTAAAATATTGACTGGTTGACATTTTGGACCTGCCTTTGGGTGGTCCACAATGCTTCAAACACTAGCTTCAAACAGAAAGATTATTAAAAAAAATAAACATTCCCCAGGGCACCAAGGGCTACATTGTGTCCATTGACATCACAAAATTTACGACCATATGAAAGCGCTCCATCCAAGTTCAAGTATTACCAGAAAATGAATACAATGTTACAATAGACAATGGGTCATAATTCTTCAGATTTTAGGTTTGTTTTTGTCGACATGACAACATGCCTATTCCACTGGATTTGTCATTCGATTCAACTCACACTATGAGACAGCCAGTTCACACCTCTTGCAAACTGCTCTCCATACTGGATGCCATCAGAGGAGAAATGTTCCCCAGATGTTGTTCCTGGAACCTGTGACATGACAAAACAGGGTTGGGCGTCACTTCAACTTAGAAATGTAATTGTAGATACAGCAGTTAGGCCCAATTCCCGAGAATACAAAAAAATGGAAAATGATTTAAGCCAGTCACCACTACATCAAACCACCTTCTGAGACCTGACTATGTTTACCTCTGGCCTGATTTTATACCAGTCATGGAAAGACCATTAGAATTGATAAAATTACACATCTCTCACAAAGCTGTAGCTTTACTAATTTAGCTGATGTACTATAGTACATACTATATTTGTATTGATTAGACATTACCTCAGTCCAAGCAGAGTGTCTACGTAGCTAGAATGTCCAGCCTCCACCAGTTCCTTGGACAGATGTATGCCTTCAACAAGGATGTCCACCTCCCATTGTCTGTCATCTGAAACAAACTCCCAGAAGAATATTTGGAGGTCCTTGTGGCACACACGCTCCTGGAAGAACACTGCTGCTTCATCTGTCCACTGCCTTGTATCCGAGACTGGGTTCACTCCCCTCAACAAACACGGGTAAGTCACCTTTGGCAGTCTCTTAAGTGCTTCCGGAAGAATCTTGACTTGTTGGTAGCTGCTGTATGCCAGATCTATGCAGTGGCCGTAATCTACAAGGTTGATTGCTATTGTTGTTTCAGCATGTACAATCTCCGCCCTGCACCATCTGCCCTTTGTTTTGGAATACACCAGGCAGCATGAGCCAGGGACAAGGTGAGCTTCAGGAAGAGGGGGCATCTCACTGGGTAGCTCTTCGAGCATGGCAGAGACTTCGTTCATAATGAGAAGGGAGTCCTCCAGGACTATGTAGAAGTCGAAGGGGGAGGTCACTGCTGTGGCAAAGCCATAATACACCTGGCCTGTATTGATGGGGGCAAAGGAGACTTTCTGTGGGAGGCTAGTTACTAGTCTGGCTTGTTCTTGTTTGTCTTTATAGTTTGTTATTTCAACCATTTCCATCTCTCTGGAAATAGGGTTGAAGTCTTCAGAACACTGCCCTGAATTTGTAATTTCTGCTTGCTGAATTAAGGACTGGTTCAAGGTGATTTCTAATAACCAGAGGTTGTCAGATTCTGAGTGGGTCATAAACAGCAGCTTTAAATCTTTGCCTATAAGCCGTCTGAGGGATTCCAGAGCAAATTGTGTCACAACACAGATGGGGCTATTCAATTTGCACAATACTGCAAGGCCAGATATATGTGCATGGTCACTGTGAAACTGTCTTAATGAACTACAAGAGGATTCTGTCGTCAGTCCATGATCTAAAAGGAATGTCATGTCCTCAGTTTCATCAACATGCAGAACAACGGCTCTGCTCCAGCTGTCCTTGGGTCCTTTCACCACACACATTAGCCCCTCTTTGACTTGCTCATTTGGCGTTTTGTGACACTCATTGAGATTTGTGGCTATGAGGCTTTCAATTGTCAACGTAGAAATTCCTGTCGTGTTCAGTCTCACAGAAACATTTCCATTAGGAAGGACTGAGCGAAGTACTCTTGGCTCAATACCTAGCACTTGAGTTGGTGGCCGGAATGCATCCACAATATCCCTCTTCACATCTGAGGATTCAGAGGTTCTGCGATAATTCAAAGAGGCATTTGTATTGTCATGCATTCCATCTGCCTCTTGCAAACACATCTTAGATTTAGTTGGCCTGTCAGATGACTCAGGAACCAGTATTTTGTCTTTAGTAGAGACTTTCACTGCTTGAGGTTTGTGTCCTTCCTTTGTGAGACAGCTTGACTCCATAAGATCGGCTTTCGTTGCATATAAACTCAGATTAAGGTCATTTCCTTCTTGTTTTGTAGGTTCACTGCTGGGTTCAACAGCACCATCAGGTACTGCAACTGACAAACATGCTTTTTCTTCAAGAATTTCAATCTTCACTTTCCACTGTTTTCCGATCCAACATACAAACTCAACCCTGAGAGGTTTACCTGTTATAGCGTCCCGAAAAGTGTGGTCCTTCTCATAAGCGCTTGTGTCAAGTAAAGAGCATGGTATGCTTAATCTAGGCTGACAGATCAGTTTGCCTGTCATGGAGTAAATTTTTTCTTTTCTTACAAATGAAAGGTTTCCATAGTCCAGAAACTCAACTTTAAAGCGGTTTCCCTCAGAACCCTTTATGACAGCTCGGTACAAATCCCCATCATCATATTCGGCCAGAACACAGTTATTTATGTCCAACTCTCTCGGTGTGCTCTTTACCAGGGAAGCTCTGCTCACACTTGAGTTGAGAACATCCCTCATATTCTGAATATTCATTTCATCTTCTTGCAGTTGAAGGAAAAAGTCGCCAACAGTGTTAATGTGTGAGGCATAAAATAAATCTTTTAGACCTGGTTTAATTCTTGTGTTGGGCAAACTGGAGAGTGTAGGCATTTCAGTAATCTGGTGTTTTACATCTTTGTTTAATGTTGGCGACACCCTTTTGCCTTGCTGTTGGCTATTTAAGCTCTTACCTTTAATAACTTTCTTTGGTTTGTTTAAGACAGGTGGGTGATCACCTTTTGTTTGTGTGAGACTGTCAATATGCTCATTGATTTTGTTGTTAATGTTGACATCTCCATGGAATAGCTCAACAGCCGCTGAACCATCCTCAAGCTTTCCAACTACAACAGCTCTCACTAGCTCATTGAGAAGGGTTTTCTTAAGCCACTGCGTTACCCAGGCCAAGGGCTCCATTTTCGGTACATGAGCAAGACTACATCTCACTGCCTGCATGGGAGTGTACAGTAGGTCTGCTGAATGGTTAGGAATAGACAAGACATTGGACTTCTCTACAATGCATGTGTTTCCATAATCCACAAAGAACACAGCAAGATGCAAAGAGGACTGGACGGGTTTCGCCAGGCCTCTGTACCATTTTTCATCAAAGTATTTTGCCAGGCACATACCACCTACTGGGGCTGCGGCATCTAACCCATGTATTTTCTCCTCTGAAATGTTGGTTTCAAGTTCTTCAATGATTTTACTGTTCCTGTCAAGCTGGCAGTAGATTTCCCATGTGTTGCTTACATGTGTGATATAGACGTGCTCCTTATTCCCGCAACTCAAGTTGAATGATGAGTAGGAAAAAGAGACAGGGAATGCAGAAGAGCAGCTCTTTAATTGGATCATCACAGGCCTAGCCAAGCCCTGTCCAATGAGTAACTCGGTAATGCTATGCTGCACCTGAGAACTATGAAGGTCCACAACAGTGCATAACCCTTTGCCAGTCACCCACAGCAGGCGAGTCAGGATACACGTTAAACTGACAGAGTGGTCCTGCACAAAATCTCTGAATAAGGTGCACTCTTCAGTGTTCCATTCTCCACAGCTCTTTAGATCAATAGGTTCTATCAGGTTGTAGAGGCTGCATCTGAAAGCCTGGGCTTCGAGTTCAGAGTACTCTGGCAGTATTTGCTGAAGTTTGTGCTCCTCAACTTGGAGAGTTGTGCCGTTATCAACTAAAAGTACACCGACGTGGCTTAAACTTTTCTTTTCAGTGATGCAAGCCCTGTACCATTTGCCATCTTCAGGTGACTTTGCAATGCAAAATATGGCCCCTACTTGAATTGGCACAGTATGTGTTGAGTAATACTGCTGGATTTTGGCCATCAGTTCCTCTAAAGCTGAAAGGTTGTGTGACACTTGGCACCAGAAGTCTGATGGATGTTTAATGTGAGTGCATCGGACGGGCATCTCACAACCAAGCCTCAACTGCAGATTTTTGATAATAGGTTGAGGTTTTGGAGTAACTTTTTGAGTGAGTGTACACGGCAGCATTTTTTTTATTTTGGAGACTACTCCCTTCTCATCTCTTGGACTTAACTTCTGATGCTGTGTCCAAGCACTTAATTCCTTAGGTTTGCAGGGCCTCCTTTTTGTCCTTTTTGATGTAACAATTTTATCTTTCTTAACAGACTCTGACTGTATGTACTTCCAGGATTCTGCTAGCTTAGAAGAGATCAGGAGCTCTGTAATGCTTTGATTAGTTTTGCTTTCTGTTGTGAAGAGGTCAACGACAATTTTGTCTTTTCTTTGGTGGATAACATGGACTATCAGGGATCTGTTTGATACAGCTCGTCTGAAAAACTGACTGCTTGTTGATGTCCAAACATCAGTTAGGGGCATGATATTACCCAGAGTGCAACTCAATGCAAATGCTGCTTGACTCACAAACTTCTTTGGTATTTTCTTAATTTGCATGTATGGCACTTTCTCTGTGTTCCCAAAATCGATGAAAAGCACCACAGCTCCATAGTCAAGCTTGTGTTTGACTACCGCTCTGTAAAAGTGCATGTCATGCTCATACATTGCACAACACATTGTTCCTAATTGAGGATTCTCCAGCACTTGTTCGTTCAATTGCACTTGACTGAAGTGCTCTGATATTTGCTTCATCAAGTCTTCAAATTCACTGTTGCGTTTCTCTGTTCTCAGCGAGAAGTTGTTTGGATTGATTACATGAACTACATAGCCCACACAGTTAGACCCTGTTGTAAGACCTTCAGCTTGAACTGATGAAACATGAGCCTTGACAGTTTCACTGCAAAAATTGTCACCCTGAGGTAGCACCAGTGCACACTTAAACACAGCCTCATGGTTCAACCTGGAAAGCTCTTGGGGCAGTTCTGGTTCTCTCAGAATGTGGTCTTTGTTACAGAGTATCTCAATTAAGTAGGTATTCCGTTTCACATCCAAACTCAGGATCTTAGCATTGAGTACTCCGCTGAGTATCCCTTTCTTGAGAAGGCATAACTGTCTCTGTTTCCAATCCTTGTGTTCAATTAATGAAGAGAGCATGCATGGAAAAGCCATAATGGGGAGAGACAAGCAATTATGTGGCAGCCTGTGGATGTTCTCAACTCTGACTGATTCACAGAATCCATAGTCGACAAAAAATACTTGCACATGGGAGTTTACAGGCAGGCACTGCACAAAGCCTCTGTACCATTTGCCATCTTTGCCTTTCACTGAGCAAAGCAGGCCAAGGTTGTCTTGTGTCTGATTTGGATTACTTAACATGGAATTGCATGCTGCAGTCAACCTCTCAGACATTTCCTGTAAATCAGATGCAGCACTGCTCAGCTGACAGTAAAAAAGGGCAGGGTTAACTGCGGCAGTTACTTTTAATTTAATGCATGTTCCAGCACTAATTTTTGTCCCACAGAATGACAGAACTTCCTTGAGTCCTTTTATACTTAAGGATTTGGAATAATTTTGTCCCCTTGGCTTTTGGATGAGGTCAGGGCCACATTTCATATTCTGTTCAAGGTGGACCTCTGTAATTAACTGAACTAAGAGGAGGAACGTGTCTGTATCCACATGCTTACCAAAACCCAGTCTAACCAGCTCTTTGTTAATGTCAGTGGCCTCAAAAATAAGCACTTTATGGGGAAGGAGGGCATGAATGTAGCCTGTGACATTCTTTCCAATTAGAGAAAAGAGGTAGTTTCCTACGGCAGAATCCCAGCAGTCCTGTAGTGGCAGAACATTGGAAAAAAAGCCACAGATGATCTTTGGAGGAAGATCAAATAGATAATTTGAGCAGGATGATATTTGAGATATGTCCACGCTCAAGACATCGCCGTGATCGATGAGGAACACATCAAACGTATCTGCATTTTCATTTTGTACCTGCCCTCTATACCATTGCCCTGATATTAAATCTTCAACCAGGCAAAACTCCCCTACTTCCACTGAAGCCTTTGTCTTTGGCATGTTCTGTATTTCCACCTGCAGGATGCTATAGTCCAGGTCAGACAGGGTCAGGTAATGACCTTGAAAGTGTATAAGGGATGCTTCTGTGTTCAAGTCCAAGTGGGTTAGCTTCAGATTGATAGGCCACTGGGAACATAGTGCAGATGTGGTAGAATCTTGAGACCTATGAGACCAAATCATTTTTAAAATATTGCATTTTGTAAACATTGTAGCCGTTAAATACACATTTTGGTAACACTTTACAATACGAGTACATTAACAATTCATTAGCATTGGGTAATGCAGTAAAAGCACTATATATAGCATTAGCAAAGGAGTCGGGGTTAAGCATAACCCCATTAAATAATGTGTACATTACTACCTTAGTTAATTATTACCACACCAATAGTTAACTGTTAATTTACTGTTTGTTAATGATATATATTTATCACTACATAAACAAATGTTATTTAAGTGTTAATGTACCCTTATTGTAAAGTGTTGGCGCTTGGATTTTTTTTTTACATTTCCCTCAGGATGAATAAAGTATCCATCTATCTATCCATCTTGAAAAGTTCTAAAGAAACATTTTCGCTATAGATTTTGCAAAAAATGTGTATACATCATTCATTCTCAAGATTCTAGATTAGGATTTTAGGCAAGGATTTCTGCAGAACCCCAATTGCAAATTGCACTGAATGATGGGGCACTGTACACGGTTAGCGTGACCCTATGCAGCTCTGATACAATGGAAGAACAATTGGTTGAACTGTTGCAGTTCAACCAGTTCAGTCATCATGTTGACATACAGATAAAATATTGAAGTGTGGCTGAATCCCTGTAAACAATATAAATGTAAAAAGAAACTCACTGAATCGCAAAATCATGGTAAACCCGACTAGCATATGGATCACTATTTTACACAGCATCCCTTTGATTGCCAGTAGAGATCATGTCTTTATGTGTGTGATAATGGAGGGTGGATATTCGTATAACAATGCAACACAGCTTACATATATACTGTATGTACAATCAGAATTATAGACTGTATCTGTATTTAGTTTAGTCAGAACACAATCACATCTACAGGTAGTGCAGTGTAGCTCGGGGCCGGATAGGTCATCAACCACCAAGCCTCATGGGTAAAATCTGTTACGCTATATGAATGAGGCTCATTCATATATACGGTTTATATATTTTACCTGCAACAGCTGCTGTCAGTGATTCTAGCATAATCACAACAGACATCTTTGATATAGCTAGCTGCTAGCAATTATTATTATTATACTTTTTTTTTTTTTTACACACACACACACGACAATGTGACAAGATTTAATTATTCCTTCAAGCAAGTAAAATATTGAAAAGTAAAATACGATGTGCCAAACATCTAATCTCATCAGCTTAACCTGCTAATAAAGAGTTATTATTTTATTAGCAGCTTTGCTTCCAACTTACCGGTGACTAATAGCATCCAGCAGTGGCATTAGGTCAGCTGCAACTGAACCTGCTGACACCTAAATGGATAAAAAAAATTGAAGTGTTATAATTTGACATTAGGGCTTTGACATTAAGCATGTTCAGAACTTGACCCTTGGACAAGTGAAATGTA
The DNA here is from genome assembly GCA_900302335.1 of Phycis phycis. Taxonomy (NCBI): domain Eukaryota; kingdom Metazoa; phylum Chordata; class Actinopteri; order Gadiformes; family Phycidae; genus Phycis; species Phycis phycis. The sequence continues at coordinate 3,936 of OMKQ01068663.1, read as the reverse complement.
CTTTACATGTATGTACGTACACGACAATTGTACATACAAATGTACAATTGACCTGTACTATTATCAGCTTACTAAACACCCCATTTACAGGTTAAGGGTCTGGTCTTGTGTGGAAATTACACTACCTCATAGTCAGTACGTCTCCATGCATATGTTTTGGTCCATATGCATGGACCAAAACAAGATTCAGGGTCACTACGACATGGCAATCAATATGATATGGTTGGATTTAGTGCATCCTCACTTCTTCAAGTAACTCATAGTGAATACATGGTTAAGTGTAAAGGCAAATGACCATATCCTGTAAATTAAGGCCATCCTTAAAAATATTTCTGTTTGCAGTAACAACCCCAAAAAAAAAAAAAAAGGTTGGTCAATATTTTTTTTTTCAAAATTCAAAGTAAAAGAAAATACAATTTTGGTCATGGTGATTACGTAGGTATGAACCTAAACAAATTTGCATATCATGACGTCACTGACTGGGTCTCCAACCCTTAAAAGTTTAGTGGTCTCCTTGACATCAGTTGACGCGGTCACTGTAAGACTCGAGGGGAGAAGGGATGGGCAGAGATCTGGGCATAGTGTACTTTATGACCGGCAGTAACAGGCACGCCAGATTTCTCGAAATTCAAAAAGAACTGAACCCCACTCATCAATCTCTTGAGCTGGAGCGATCCACTGACGTGTGCTGGAGTACAAAGTCTGGGTCCGTCAAAAAAGTGCTGACTTTACTTGATACTGTTTTGGAAGTCCTCGCAGAATATAGTGGTAGTGCTGCTAATAGTGAGACGAGAGTTGAGGCACAGTCTCTTGCTCAGCAGATAGAAATAAAGAAGTTAATTTTCTCCGGGTCACTTTTGGAAAGCTGTTTGAGATTAGTGACTTTGCCACCAAAAGATTGCAGAGCCCGACATTGAGCATTTTGGAGTGCATTGACCTTATTGAGTCAAAGACACATTTGCTGTACTTTGAGACCACTCACAGAATGACTTCAGCAAAGTGTTAAGGCTCACTGATGATCTGACTAAAAAACACGAAATAACGCATTGGGATGTCACCCCTGGGAGAGTGCGACGCTTGCCTGCTAGGGTGAGCGAGTCAGTGGTGCTGTCCACTATCGGGAAGAGACAGAATATGCAAAATGATGATCTAAGACACCTCTGGAATGAGATCCTGGACCGACAACTGGCTGAACTGGCCAGTCGATTTAAGGAGGACCGAACCGAAATGTCTACACAAGTTGTAGTCCTTGAAGACATTGAAGACTCCTTGCATATCAACCATATTGCCTTGTCCTTACACTGAACGAAAAAATAAGCATTTGTCCACTGCTCGTTAAAAACCCTACACTCGTGATCAACTTTTCGTTTACGATTCATCTTAAATTTTGCAGTAGGCTAGGCTAAATATATCGAGGGGAAATTTGACTAGGTGACGAGGCTATTCCTGAAGCACAATTCTGAGGTGAGAGCGGGTGTGAACATTATGTTATGATGAATTAATAGGATTCCAAAGTACAGTGGCCATCAGAGGACAAACATTTGTAATGTAAACAATACATATGCATACATCAGGTACAATCAAAGGGATGTTGCTACATTGTATACAGACAGGCCTATGTTTGCTGCGTTCAACAAATAGGCCACACAACAGTGCCAAAACCCAGCAGTGGCCAAATAATGTATTACACATGTACTGTTAGGAGTCGCCGTAGAGAACAGGGAGAAATAAGTTTGACGGTGATGAACTACCGTGCAGGCGGGATGCAATATATTAAGGACATATTTTGGAGGAATGAAGTGGAGGGCCGTATCAGTCACCATCAGTCAGATGGCCTAACTAATTATTATACATTTGTCCACAAGGGGGTATTCCAGAGCTTTGAATCCTTACAGAAAATACATGGTCTGGAACGAAAGGATTTCTATAGATACCTTCAAGTTCAATACTATTTCAACAAAAACCTGGGCATGGCTTTGGAAACAGGGGAGACAAGAATCATGAAAACTATCTTGTCTATAAATAAATCCACAACATGTAATAAGCTTATCTCCAAATTGTACAATGGAATTCTCCAGTCCAAGTCTAGCAATACACTGTATATAAAAGAGGAGGAACAGTTCAACTGGCTCAACTATACGGCGTGAATTCTGTTGGAAAAATGCTATAAGGTTGTCATTATGCCAGTGCAAAAACGAGGGTAATAGTGGTAATTGAGATTATGTGGGATAAATTATGCTAATCACTTCCATACCTTCTGGAACTGCCAGGTTATTGTGCCCTATTGGCCGGAAATGCATAAACATATCAATAATGTATTTGGGGTCTTCATTCCTTTTAGATGTGATACTGTATACATGGGTGACATCTCATTCGAAGGCTGGAATGTAGAGGTCTGCACGGGACACAATGTTCAGTCCCGCTCCCGCACACTCCCGCAAAGAATTGTAATTTTTAGTCCCGCTCCCGCCCGCATCTGTGATATTATGTCCCGCTCCTGCCCGCAAATGCCAGCAAGACAGCAGGCAGGATGGAGGTTCACTTTCTGTCGCAGAAAGGAATTGTCTCTAAACACGTGTGCGAGATTAGGCTACCCCAAACGACAACATCCGCAAGTTTAGGCTGCTTAAAATGTTTTTATTGCTGCCAAACAGAATCTCCAGCACAAATTATGTACGCTAGGCCCTACATTTATCATTTGTATATTTCACTTTACACTCATATTTAATTTGCGGGAGTGCAGTGTATCATTCTGCCCGCCCACACCCACAAATGCACCTCTATCATCCCACCTGCACCCGCAATGAGCTTTCAACATTTGGCCCGCGCCGCACTATTCTGCGTCGCGTCCCACGGGAGTGCAGACCTCTAGTGGAATGTTAAGGATAAGAAATTGGTACAAATACTTCTGGCAGCAAGCAAAAAAGCGGTCACGAAGAAGTGGCTAAAACCAGAAGTGGCTAAAACCCAATATTGATGAATGGATTAAAATAATATATGAAATATATATTGTGGAACGGTTGGCCTTTTCCCTCAAAGTCCAAAAGGATTAGTCCAAAGTCCAAATTATTTTGGATTTGGATCAAGTGGGCAGAGTATGTTAAACCTACAAGGTCAGACTAGCTGATTTGATAGAATAAATGAGTATATACAGTGGGTATGGAAAGTATTCAGACCCCTTTAAATTTTTCACTCTTTGTTTCATTGCAGCCATTTGCTAAAATCAAAAAAGTGCATTTTATTTCTCATTAATGTACACTCAGCACCCCATCTTGACAGAAAACTGAAATGTAGAAATTTTAGCAAATTTATTAAAAAAGAAAAATTGAAATATCACATGGTCATAAGTATTCAGACCCTTTGCTCAGTATTGAGTAGAAGCACCCTTTTGAGCTAGTACAGCCATGAGTCTTCTTGGGAAAGATGCAACAAGTTTTTCACACCTGGATTTGGGGATCCTCTGCCATTCTTCCTTGCAGATCCTCCCCAGTTCTGTGAACGTTGGTGGACAGCCATTTTCAGGTCTCTCCAGAGATGCTCAATTGGGTTTAGGTCAGGGCTCTGGCTGGGCCAGTCAAAAATGTTCACAGAGTTGTTCCGAAGCTACTCCTTTGTTATTTTAGCCGTGTGCTTAGGGTCATTGTCTTGTTGGAAGGTGAACCTTTGGCCCAGTCTGAGGTCCTGAGCACTCTGGAAGAAGTTTTCTTCCAGGATATCTCTGTACTTGGCTGCATTCATCTTTCCTTCAATTGCAACCAGTCGTCCTGTCCCTGCAGCTGAAAAACACCCCCATAGCATGATGCTGCCACCACCATGTTTCACTGTTGGGATTGTATTGGGCAGGTGATGAGCAGTGCCTGGTTTTCTCCACACATACCGCTTAGAATTAACGCCAAAAAGTTCAATCTTGGTCTCATCAGACCAGAGAATCTTATT
>OMKQ01068662.1:0-18325 GCA_900302335.1 Phycis phycis | reverse complement strand
ATAGCTACATAAATAATAGTAATACTGATAAAAATAATAATAATTGTGTGTGTGTGTGTGTATATGTGTGTGTGTGTATGTGCGACTGTGTGTGTGTGTGTGTGTGTGTGTTTGTATGTGTGTGTGTGTGTGTGTGTGTGTGTGTGTGTGTGTGTGTGTGTGTGTGTGTGTGTGTGTGTGTGTGCGTGTGTGTGTGTGTGTGTGTGTGCGCGCATACGTGCTTGAGTGTGTGTGTGTGTGTGTACAGGGGTAGGCCTATACGTTATAATTTTTAGTTCTTAATAACGTAATAGTAAGTGCGTACATATTGTGAATTCATAGTTCATACTTCTGGTTCTGATTAATATCTCGTGTGTCTTTTATGCACCTACCTCACCACATAGCTGTCCCTTAAATGTGCAAATGATTCTGACTGTTGTTGTTGCCGGTGGGTCGCGGATCGAGGACGCCCAGACCGTCCGCCCTCCCGCGGCGTTCCGTGAGGAACTCCGGTATCCGCGTCACGCGGGCTGGGCGAGGTATATAAAGAGTCCCACTATGCCAACCATGTACACACCAGCGTTTCAAGAAGCGACGCGACCCCAACCACCAGCAGGAGATACAATGAAGATGCAAGGACGAACATTTAACAAGTCCTCTCTGCCTGTAAAGAATCAATAATATGATGTTCCACTCACGTATAAACCCCGACGTGAGGGGTCGTGTTTATTGGCCATCCTCTTGTTTGCCTTCTGAGATGAAGGCCGTAACAAGAACGTTGTAGACTTTGTGGCCCATATGCAAAACATCCCATCATAAAGCCAGGGCCATTAACGTATAGAGAAGCCCCTGGTGAGTGCAGTAATGACCAAGCAGCCCCGAGTCAATCACAAAGCTTATTTGTTTGTTTATTAGTAAGCCGGATCTGGGCTCACAGTGCAGCGCCCCCTCTGGTAGGCGAGACACAGGTAGGCCTACTGCATTCACTTCAAACCGCGTGGAAACAGATTCCCGTTTTCCAACTCAGAGATGTGGTATTTGCATTGTTTTCTTCGCGTAACATGCAAAGAGAGTTGTAGCATTTTGTCTACGATATGAATGTAATTGCAGCACATCCATATCTCGAGGTAAGAGTCAGTCTTGGACAGCCGTGGTCTTCAAAGGCCCAACATTGTTCTGCCCATGCATGCAAGCTGGCCTCACGTCAAGACAAACTCAGTTATGTTTACTACGACCGCATTGTGATTTACAGTGTGGGCTTTGTTTCTTGACATTGTTCTCATGTTAAGCCCGTTGATCTTGGAGAAATGGAACCAAAAGCAAGTTGGAGTTCGTCGTTAATGTTTTATTTTTTCTAAGCCGGTATTTGTCAATTTTCCAAATAATGAACTATTTGTTTGTGTATTAACCAGATCACGTCGTCTATTTTCCTCAAATAAAAGGTTGCAGGCCTCCTTGCGGTGAGCGTGACCTAGATTTTTCTTTACGCTTCGGATACGGTTAAACTTTATTTATTTTTCCATCATATTCTTTCTGTAGGCGCTGCTTAATGACTGGTGCGTCTTACGCTGATCCCTGGTGTGCGTCAGTGCGGAGGTACAACGTCGCCCCCTAGCGCTCACACGACGGCATACATGTGTCCGCTATCATGAAATTAGTAAATGGACAGAATTATCTGTAGGTTTTTACATAACCTAGCCTCCTATGGATGTCTTCGTTTGTCCTTTTAAAGTAGCATGGAATAATCAATAACTATCACTATGGGTTACAGTTACTAGTTATGCATGTATTAAAGAAGAAAAAAAAAACATGTTTCCCTTTAATTTCGCCTATTAACAAGGATAAACAATTTAGTCTGCAGAGACAAAAAAAATACGTTTCGCTGTTATTTGCAATTGGTCACTTTTCGGCCAAAAAAATGACCAAAAGGAAAATGACGCCAGGCAGCAGTCAAAGTGAAGTTTTTCCCCATCAACGAGGAATGCATTTGATGAATAAACGTGACCAACGTTGATTTCCTCTTGTCACAAGAACAATTCATCGACCAGACGCCCTGCAGAAAAGTGTCTACATTTCTGTTTGTCAGCAAGAGAAGCAAACACACAGGAAAGAGGTTTTCAAAGGACGGCTGTAATTACTGGCCTGGACCATAAACTCATTTAGCCCAGACGTCTAGGCCTTTCTATAGGTTTATTATACCTCGCTTCTTCCTGCTTTAAAGTCATTCGTACAAGTTGAACAATAAATTGTTAAATCCCCACACACCTCTCCCAATCGTAAACACTTTATTACTGGTCACTCTCTGTTTCAAATCAAGTCCACTTTTTGAACCTAAAGGGTAAACGTACATCCTGACCCTTTACAATAAACACGGACGCAGAAAGAACCGCTTTATCATACGCATTGCGAGTGCATTTTACTACATAAGAATGTAGTTTGTGGTGAAGGCCTATCAACAGTTTGATAACAGTTACCTCTCCCTCGGTTAAAGTAGTCGGATAAATCTATATTTTTAAAAAGTACCATAATCAGAGCATTTGGTCGAATCGATGTTTCGATGCCTGCCGATGGCTTTGTCCTTTACAATAAATGCACTTTGAATGTTCAGCATAAAAGTATTTATTGAAGCATTTTTAAAAACGTTGTCTACTTGTTTTCATGTCTAACAAAACGACTTAAAAAAAACAGGATCAGAAAACGCAGCCGTGTCGTACCTTTCGTTCGAAAGGCCTTCAAACTATACACTATAATTCACATTTTTACAGCAATTTACAAATTCTAACCCAGATTAGAAAATCGACCCTCAATACACTGCCATGATCATCATTTGAAACGAAATGAAAAGTACGTATTTATTACATTTTCAAAATGTCCACATAAAGGTATGAGTTGGTTCTAGAAGTCTTGGTTCTCTGAGTCTTGAACGTTTGCCGAATAAAACCCGAGTGTTGGCTGAGGAGAAGCCGTCTTCTACTGGGCATTTGTTTCCGTTGTTGTGTCCTTATCGCTGGGACCACTGCGTGTCTCCTGGGCTGCGTGGGGCTACACCCCGTGGCTCAGGGGACACACCGGACAATGCAAACCCAAAAGGCTAAATCTAGGACTCCCAAAAATAAAATAACATGTTTGCGCAAACATCAAACGTGTGAGAAGAAACCGAATCACAAGTGCTCCTTGCTGTTCCTTTCCCTGTTCATCTTCTTCATCTTCATCCTTCTGTTCTGGAACCATATCTTCACCTGTCTCTCGGTCAAACTGAGGATACGGGCCACCTCATAGCGCCGGTCCCTCGTCAAATACATGTTGTAAAGGAATTCTTTTTCCAATTCTAAAGTCTGATATTTGGTGTACGGGCACCGCTTCTTTCTGGTGGATCGAGCATGAATCCAGTTTGCTGCTGGGTTGTCTGGAAAAGGAGGGCAGACAGAAAGATACAAAGTGTGGATGTGTTTGTGTAAATGTTAGAAATGTGTATAAGGCTATTCCATAGTTGCAACAGTTCAGGAGTTGTTCCCATGCCGAGACACTTTAATAGGTTAGTAAAACCTCCGGGTCCGGTACACACCCAGCTCGTACAGTTCTAAGGGTTGTAAATCAATAGGGCTATTTCGTTTACTTACTTGGGTCAAGTTGTTGTTTCTCTTCTTTCGGCTCGCTGTGGCTCGAAAGATCACTTCCAATGTTCTCCTTCGGCGTTTTTTCGTTGCTCTCGGATACTCCGCACGCGAAATCCACGGCGGCCGGACGACGCTCCCGGGACTCGAAAGGGGCGCCGCACTCGCTGCTCTTCGCCTGGACGCTTTCGGGCTTGGGTCCATATTGACGACCGGAGGAGTGGAAGCCACCGGAAAACGAGACGTGGTTGGAGATGGGGTCTATCCACGACCGAACGTATCTGCTGTCCGCGGGGGACATGTGCGGCTGGTGTACGTACGGATGGTAGATCCCCGACAGAGCCGCGCCGGAGTGCGGGTGAACGGAGGACCAAGACGACGGAAAAACAGCCGACTTGGGAGCGAAATTGCAAGAGGAGAAGTCGCCGTTGTCTCCGGCACCTGGTGGCCTTGAGGTCACCGTATGCGGACCTTGAATAAAACGCGCGCCGTACATGTCTTCTGGGTCGTGGCCCATGATAGATTCGACATAACAGTTACCAAGAGTGCTACTGGTGGACATTTTTGATCTCTTCTTACTCATATAAAAGGTTACACTGTTACGGGAAGCGTCCCTCGGAACAATCATAGTATTTTGCTGGCCTCATCTACTGGGATTGGTTACATGTGTCACGTGGTCATATTTACCAATACAGCGAATAAATCAGTCCTCTAATAGCGCCATGCTTAACTTTTCATATACAGACTGGTGATACTCCTGTACGATAGGATCCACATCTGGAATCCAATTTTAGATTATTTCCATTTTGGGCTTTTTTTGTTGCTTGCAGGCCTAAGTGAAGACAAAGCCAGACTACTCTCAATGGCCAGATAAAAAGCTCCAATATCATACAACCTATAAAGAATTATCCTTAATATTGGATCAACTGAGGACACTAATGCAATTGTCACGACGAGCCTTGCTCAAATGCTAGTAAAATGGTTTATAGACGACGTAGCCTCGTAAAATAAATGTAATAACATGTTGTAAAATAGCAGACGCCATGTTCGTCCATATTGTAGTGCAGACCTACCTATGGGCCTATATATTGTGTATTCCTATCGAGTGAATAATTTCGTTATGGATTTCATATTTGCACTAAGCGGGGCCGGCATCAGTGTATCGTTTGCATCCTTTTAAATGAGAGCAATAATGACTTAACGTATCAATATTTTTTATGAGGTGCGTGTGATTACACGCCCTTAATAAAAACGAGTCGCAGAAACAAAGTCCATTTGTGGATTGATGTTTGAAAGGTCACATTTTAGAAATGGTAGATTATTTAATTTTAAGACCAACTGACAGCTTTATTTTTATTTTTTAATTTTTGCCTGTGGGTTCTACGATCCTAAAAGTAGCCCAGACAATATTCTCCCCATGATGGAGGGACAGCCGAGCTCACAGCGGAAGGCGTTTTGTTGTAAACGTCAAGCCAATTTACACCAGAAATGCTGTTGTTAAACCACGTTATAGGCCTATATGATACATACATAACATCCTTTTAAAGTTATAACAGTAGGCCTGTAACGCTTGACGTAGCCTAACTTTCGTGCGCCTGTAAGGTTTCTTAATGCCGTCTTTTGGTTCCTGGGTGTAGACTACGTACAGCAGACATTAAATAATTTAAGCGCTGTTTGAGTGTTGGAAATTGATTTCTTAGAAAAGAATTGAAAAGGTAGGCCTACTTATAGACAGGCCTGATTACCGGCCGCACATCTAATTCCTATCCCCCTTTCGTAGGCCTACACGTCTTTTTATCTCCCTGACTACATGCCTTAATGTTTCATGACACATTGTTCAATATGTAGTTGGTGAAACAAGTGTGAATGCGATCTGACTTTTAGAATCAATAACAGTGAACAAGGAATTCCTCAAACTAATTCCGCTTAATGTTGACACGCAGTAGGCCGGCGCGCACGGGACCAGGCGTCGCAGGACGCGGGCTGCAGCCCGCATCTCCTCGTGGAGCTCACATGCCAGCAGTTGACTATTTGGTGTTTTCTGCAGAGCAAAGAAAAACTCTGACTATTCCAAACTGCAACAAATGATTGCGTTTCGGCCTCGCAGCGTAGGTGGGAATTAAGACACGTTTGTTGTAGTTCATCACCGTGTGCTAATCGTATGAAATAACCAGGACAATAACCAAATAACCTTCATGGGAACGTTATCGGGCTTTGAGACTCGTGTGCTACCAACATGGATTTTCCTATCTCAACAAATTCTGAAATAACCCGCAAAGCATTAGCTACGGGCGTAAACAAAAATCAAATTTCCCTTGCTATGATTTGCTGTAGCCTACACCCGGGCTGTAGGGGTTAATTTGAAGGTTTCTGTCAATGCCAATCAGTCCAACACAAGCGACGCACACAACGAAAACAAGCAGACTAAAGACATGCCTTTTGGACGGTCTGTTTATTGCAGGATACATGCCACAAACATGCAACACAAATGAATACACTACGCCACTTGCCTATAGAAACATTTTCGTAATGGAGCAGTTGGCCTGCGTATAAAAGCCTACATGACGCTAGATGTGCTTCAGAGGGAAATGATGACCAGACGGGCCGCTACGGCGACGACTTCACAGTAAAATAGCAACTTCTACTGAGAACGGGAACCAAATAAAACAATTAAGCTCAATAATTTAAGACATAAAAATTACCCTGTAATAAAATATACCAATAATAAGTAATGCAACAAAATGTTTTACCAAAACACCCATAGATCTACAATCACAGTTTCGTTCACATAAAAAAAGGATGATACAATGACACTACCGCTAGAGCATCGTGTGTACAGGAGGTGACGGAGACGCTAAAACACCGAGGTGGTCTCGTTAACTCGCTCACGAAAAGGTGAGGTTCGAGGTAAGTTCTCGGATGCGGTTTTCCCTGCTCATTTTCTTCAGCTTCATCCTGCGGTTCTGGAACCAGATCTTGACCTGCCTGTCGCTCAGGTTCACACACCTGCTGATCTCTAGGCGGCGCTCTCGCGTCAGATACATGTTGAAGAGGAACTCCTTCTCCAGTTCCAAAGTCTGGTGTTTTGTGTAGGGACACCGCTTCTTTCGTCCACTTTTTGCGGTCAGCCAGTTGCTCGTCGGCGCATCGCTGGTAAACTCTGGAAGAGATGAACAACACATCAAAATCGTTAGGATTTCACATCCAGCTGCTTTTGAACGCATTTTACTGAGATGCTGTTGTGGTCCTTAGTGGTGGCAAGATAAATAATGCAGCGTGCAATGTAGTGTGTCCTAAATTAATTAGGACACACTAATGAAGAAACGGAACCACTGGTCAAGTCGATGCATGTAGCACATAAATTAAAACGGATCTGATTAGTTTACTTGCAGGATGCATCCGACACCACGCTGTCCTCTCCTCTGAACACCTGGATTATACTTTTCCTTATCCGTATGTTATACGTCCAAGACATTTTGAAACTTTTTCAAGTGTAAACTTACATCGGCTTTAATTTCGTTAGATGCCATTTAAGATAACAATTTTTTTTTTAAAACACTTGAGGAGGATTACCGTTTCAATTTTAGTCCAAACATTGGGGACATCGTTGCGGTATAAACTGTCCGTTTATTAATTAATTCAAGTCCCAAATGTGAGTTAAATATAACATCCAGTTAGCCTATCAACAAAATTGCATAACATCACCGCATCTACGATTATAACGTTTAAGTCAAATATAAGAGCAAGACCCTAACGAATGTAAGGAGGTAAAATCAGCCCGCGTGTTGGAGAAGCATGTCCCGGCTGCTTGAGGAAGACTCTCATTAAACATTACGACTTAAGGGTGGTTTGTGTTTATACCAGCTTTTATGATGCCGAAGCGTTCGTCTTACACCAGCACGCAATCAAAGCTTTTATTGTAGTCTACCCACCTTTCGTTTCCTTCTGTGATAACTCGGGGCTGGACTCAGAGGACTCCTTTTTCTCCTCCGCGCAGGACTTGGTGTCCGGACTGTCGACGGGGATGGGGGTTCTGGAGGCTTCGCGGTTCTGCGGCGAACGCTCGGTCGTCTTCTCCACCTCGTAAGACGTGTGCGATTTGGGGGCTGCGACTTGGTTGAGTTGCATCAACGTGGTGTTTGGACTCGGCGTGTCGTGACAGTAATCCTGGTGCTTCCCACTCGCATACGTTTGGCTCAACCTGAAATATCCTGGAACCGGTATCTCTGGCCCGTCCACCGGACAAGCCTCGGGGAGCAGGTTGGAGTAAGTGGGTACCTCCGAGGCGCTCACTTTGGCTCTCTTATCGGAATACATGCAGCAGTTGCTCTCCTCCTTGATGCTCTGTGGAAACGTAACACTTGATATCTGACTGAGGGTTGGCTCTAACCTGCAAGATCGGTTCGGGTCAGTCCAGTTATCTAGTTGAGGTATGTACGAGTGGACATTCATCCCCATGTTTTGGTGGTTCACCTCCCCTCTTTTGCCGAAAGACGGCAGAAGTCCACAGGTTTGCATTCCGTAAGTTCCCATGTCGGCACCAGAAGACATGTACACGCCGCTGTTGGAATAGAAGCTGTCCGTCCGACAAGCACCAATTAACGAGTCCACCAGAAAAGGGTTTGCCGCAGGAGAGCTGCTGGAAAAAGACATTTTGGATTGGAGGTCTATAGAGGAGGGAGATGTCCGTTGTAAGCTGACATATCTAGAAAAACAATCACCGTGCAACTCAGGATGACTCTCTACCACATGACGAGCCCACCAATGAAATTTGAAAATGGCCTTGAGACGCACGCCTGCTCTCCCACCACAGACGCATCGACTCGCAGCTCGGATACGTGGTCAACAGCGACACCTAGAACACGGACTTGAAATTGGTTCCACCAACTTACACAGGGCGCCTCCAGAAGCACATGCCGTAGAGTTGAACATAACTCGGACGCTCAATAAATAAATAAATAGCCTGGACAGAAAATAAGCTGTCCATTTAAACACGTAGACGTTGACTATCACCATTTCAGGGGGAATAAAATGAATGTGTGCACTGGACATGCGCGCGAATGTGTCAGATGCGCTGTTTCCCTGTTTGGCGCAGAGGCGACAGCTGCAGTCCGTCAACACAGAACCGCATCGCTCTTGAATTATTTTGTAGGAGAAATAATGTACGCGACTAATTGGCTATATCGATATCATATAAAGTTAAAATACATTTAATGAATAATTCAGCATATATATGATGGCCCTAATTTTAGTTGGGCGACTAACATATAAACCTACACTAATTAAACATTTTTCATCGTTATCATTTGCCAACGGCTGGTTAAAAAATAAATGCCGTGCCGTTGTGCAGGGCATGGAAGTTAGACTGATTGCACGAATATTATTGTCGTTGATGATAGGGAATGAATTGGCCTACCTGCGCGTTGAGATGGTGATGAAACGAACATTACAAATGTTTAAATTAAAGTGCGTAATCTCTCATCTATGTGCTATGCATTGATAAATATCTACATTTTAAAATGTGCCTGTGTCCTTCAATCAAATTGTCGTTGATTTGTTAATGAGGAATTATTGTAATTAATAATTAATACTGTGTTATTTTAATGTATTTTTATTTTGAGTAGATAGTCTAGTATATTATGTTGTTGGTTTTAAGATATGGATATTAAGGATGTAAATGATGCCTTGAAGATTAATTGTTTAGGCCTGCATTCCTACTGCCGGTCTTTATTCTATATCGTTGTTTTGTTTCTCATTCAGGTTTTTTGCAGTGTTTGCATTTTTTGTGGCTGCAAAGTGGCTTTTATGTTTCGGTTGTTCTTGGTTCGAATTAAACCGTCTTCCAAATGACTGAACATAAAGGTGACTGTTCTATGTTTCAGTACATCTACTTCAATCGGTCCTCCGTCGCGCTTATAAGGGACTAATGCGTAGGCTTTGGCCTACGAACAAAATACAGGAACAAATAACAAATACACATGTTATGCGTTTCAAAAAGAAGCCAACTGCGATTTAGCGTAAATGAAATGAAACAAATATAATTCAGATAATTCTCGTCTGATCTAAGGAGCCTACTGGTTATGTTTCAAATACGCTTTTGACCTACAAGCCCATTCAGCAAACACATTATGGCTGAGATTTTAATATAACAAAATAATGAAAACACATTGAAACTATTTTAAGGGGACATAGATTCAACTACACCTCGCTTTAAACTTCAGAGGCAATAGAGAGTAAAATAGTATTTAAAACCGAACACAATATTTATTTCACAATTATATTTGTGTAATTATTTTGAGGCATTATCTTTATTAACATGTTACATGCATTTTCAACAACTTTGTGTTCCTTATAGGACTTTTTTTCTTAAAGGATTTTGCGACAATTTGTTGATAGCCTCGGCCATACTAGGTTATTTATTTTCATGGTTGGAATGAGACTTCTGACTCTTGAAAACGTGACCATCAATCGTCTACATTCATGTGATTTAGTTCACACTAATAGTCTACTCCAACCTTTTAATTTTGATGCACTGTGCCGAAATCATGTAGGCCTAACTATATATACAGAAAACATGATCACTACCATTGTTATGGTGATATATATATAATATATAACTTACATTACTTGAAATGGGAATAGCTGAAGCGTTCAATTGCAGAGTTCAACTTTGTAAATATTAAAATAAATCACTGTAGGGGTTAATGAAGAGAGAGTCATTATTCCAACGGACTGCTGTTCAAACTACATAAAAATACAAATATCTATAGGCCTATAGGCCTATACGTGTAGGTTAATATTTATAGATTTGGACAGCTGTACCCATATCTAGGTCATCTATCCACATCATTGTGCTTCAACAAAAAAGAACAACCAAGGTATCATATGTAACTCAGGAACTGGATCTCTCTCATGATCAGCAGCTACAACTCTGCCCTCGTGTGGCGAGGATGAGAAATGACGACAGAACGTCAAATGGGACGGCATTCATGCGCAAGAATTCACGTTTATGTGCCCATTATTGCATCCAAGGCGTGTGTTAGAGGAAAGCGATCCCTTTAATGATCGGTGATGATCACTTTCCATTGACTGCAAATATACGCCAGAAATCCTATCAGCCGGCCACCACATACACACATAGTGGCCTACACGTGCCACGTGTTGCTGTTATATGTAGGCCCAAAAAGGTATTATGTCTATGTACATTACGGGTTAATACTGGTTCAATGTATTGTGTGCATTGCATTAATTCAGTCTGACGGAACACAAAACACTGCAAAACCAGATCGGAGGCCTGGCGACGGGCTGAGACGTCGTCATTATCATCACTGCAGCAGCGACACTTGCCTTTGTCCTTGGCGACTAAGCCGAGAGCTGAGTTTGCAACAAAACAATTAAAAAAAAGGGCGTTTGAGACTTTAGACTTTCGGCTATTTGTTGTCAAGTGAGAAGAAGAGAAGATCCGAGCTTGCAGGCGCCTCCAAGAAACGGCGGCCTGCAGTTAAACGCCTTTCTTAACAGGAAAGAATCGCAGCGCTTGTATTCTTATGGTGGAGGCAATTGCCCCTTATTTAGGCATTTACAGCTGTCTTTATTGTACTGTCTAGACGGTTCAAGGTTTAGCAAACAATCCAGTGTAAGAAATAAAAGAGCCGTATAGCCTACGCCTACAGCAAACCCGAGCAGCGGTAGGCCTCACACAACCCAAAATATGTGTACGCTTTTTGGTTAGACAATTACTCTACATGTAACTGAGGTGTATAGTGCCTTAAATAATACATGTTTTTATTTCACACACCACAATACATCACATGCATAATTAAAATGCATACACAAGTGGGCTTTTTTTGTATAAATAAATTCACTGAATAAATGTGTCCTGATATACCAGACTTGTAAAATGTAACATGTTGATTATACAAACACCAAAAATATCCTCAATTCATCTATGTTTCACAGATGTTCTTTCCTCGTAAGACAACAATTTCCAAAAAATGATATGGGATGTACAGTCTTTTCAAATGTCTGGAGTTTGATCCCGTGTCCGCCGCCCGACGTCTGTCCGTCTGTCTGTGACCAAGCGCTCCTTCTGGTTAGTTCGCTCATCAAAACAAGGGGTTCCCAGTGAAATACTGTAGACGGTCCCGGTTGAGTTTTTTCTCTTTCATTCTTCTGTTTTGGAACCAGATCTTCACCTGGCGGTCTGAGAGGTTCAGCATCCTGGAGAGCTGCAGACGCTTCTCTTTGTTGATGTACACGTTGAAAAAGAATTCTCGCTCAAGTTCTCGGATCTGGTATTTGGAGTAAGGGCATCTCTTTTTTCGCGATTTTGTTGAACCTGCACACAGAGAAAGAAAACAACAGCAGATGAGCAACGAGGAAATTTTGACAACCGTTGAAATAAAAAAGTGCCCAATGTGTTCCCTTTGACATTCAGCACAAAAGCTTTCTGTCATGGTCGGACTCAACAGGCGTGCACGTGTGGCGAACTAGAGCGCGCGCACACGCACACAAATGCGGACCTTTTTATCTCTCCCGCTCTCAAACGCACGCTCATTTACGCGTGTGTGTGTGTGTGTGTGCGTGCGCGCGCGCGCGGGCGGGTGGGGGCGCGCACGCACAGACACACACACACACACACACACACACACACACACACACACACACACACACACACACACATCCACACACATACACACACAATCCTACTCAGGATTCGTATTTAAATTGTGCGCCTTGCTATTTCCCATAGCCGACTTTTATATGGTGTGGAGGGTTTTTATATTAGTGAACGTGCACTGTAGCGCTGGATACAATGGCGGTAGAGTTTCATAGGGCTACATAGAAGTGTACATTAAACCGTGAGGCTTTTTTTTTGTACCTCTAAGACCTTGGAAACCAACATCTCCAGAAACAGCGAACAGCATTTCCATGCACAGGCCGTGCATGTCCATTAAAACAAATACGCAAACTGCCGTTATGATTAACAAAGCAGTGAGTAGAAAATAGCGTTCGGTAACGTTGCCATTGTAAATACCTTTGCGACCATAAAGTAAATCTTATAGGGATATAAAAAGGTTTGCATGCTTATAAAGCGACACATAAAACTCGACCGACATGGTGGTGGACAGAGTTTACATTCACGTCCATTGTCTACAAAAGCGATACTTACTCTGATCGCTGGTCTTGTCACCGGAGTCCAAGGATGAGTCTTCATTGAGGTTCTCCGTTGACTCTGCTTTGGATTGTTCTGGTTTGTTTATTGTCTCACCATTATCTGTAGCCTCCACGGGGACAGGCGAGTCTGTCTTTTGTGTTGTGTGCTCCGGGTTAGTCTTCTCCGAGTTGAGAGTCTCAAAAAACTGGTCGAATCCCTGAGGAAGGACCCCGTTCCGACCAACATTAGCGAGGAAACTGCACGTCGAGTTCGTACCAATGTGGTGCCCGTACGAGTCGTTTTTAAACAGCATGTCCGCCCGGCCAGAGGACTGAATTAAATCCCGTTGCATGATCTCCTCCGTGGAGTAATAAGACGCGTAGTTGCTCCTGTAGTGCCATTTGCTCGGATGATCCAGTCCATAATCCCTGAAAGCGACTTCGCGAACTGGTTGGACTTGGGCTATGTTGGGAGAATACGGGAAATTGATTTGACACGTAGTGGTCTGCGGTAAAAAGGAAGTAACTGATGAAAAATCAGGCGCCGAAACGTAATAGGTACAGTTCGGTAAATACATATTTGAAGCGCAGTTGTTGCGGTCATCGTACTCCGTCATCTCTCCCTTCCCTTCGCAATAGTGAGAGGAATTGGCAGCTTGACTCTGTTAAACTTTGTCCATATATTGCACCATAGGCGTGTGGAGCGAACTCGAGAAGGCGAAAAAATCGGAAACGTAGGCAGACCTGCAATTCATCTTCATCGATTCTTGAGGTAATTGTGTCATGTGATCCGGCAAGGAATTTACCATATATCAATATCACTCATTAAAAACTGTCCTCGGAAACTCATGTGGGCACATGCAGGAGAGTTCATTGGTTGCGGTGCTGTGTAGGCTACTCCTCTCAGCCTCCCTGTCCTATGGCTCGAGGAAGGGAAACGTGTGAAGCACCCCTGGAATATGTCATTGAGGGTTTAGGGTAACGTAATCTTCATCATGAAATGGCACCCGAACCACGCAGGGATTAATCCGTGTGCTGTGGAGCAGACGCCACGGGTTGCAGAGACAGACTAGACGCGTTGAGAATGACCTCGACTTATAACTTGGAGCCGAATAGCTCCGATAAGGCCACGACGCGTGCACCCGTATTGGCTGCTATAGTAATCCGTTTTAAACACGTATTGCATATGCATACAGGGATGTGCTCCGATGGGAGATATGGAATAGTTTGACTTAAATGGAAATGTAATTTAAACTACGAATGTTGAAGGGACATATTTACATTGAAGAGTACCAAAATAACAATCGCCTGTTTTGCCAAAACAGGCGCAGAGCTTGAAGCTTTACGCATTTTACGCAAGGATCACAACATAGCACATTTGAGGAGCATGGATGTAATTTAAAATCCAGCACACAAATAAAGCCACAGCGCCTGTAGAAAGCAGACGTAGATATTATGAAGGTATGTGGGGATATGACCGCGACGGTCCTCTTACCTCCCACCATTCCAGATGAACGCATATGCACCGATATGTTAAACGTGACACTACATTGCCAAGTACAGAAAAAAAATCCCACTGGCTTTGACCGTCTGGGTTGATGTGCACGAAGCAGTCACCAACAACCGTCTGCAGGCAAATCATTTTATTGCACAAACAAAAGGGCGCCCACTAGTTAAACTAAGCGTTTAGTCGAGGCCCGGCTCGGCGGGGAGAAGGACTTGTAGCCCAACAGTTTGAATAAAACAAATCCGCCATCCAGCTTTGAGGAGTATGTTTTTCTTTGTGAGTATATTTTCCATTTTTATTTAAAAAATGTAGAATAGTCAATATGTCATATACTTTTTTTTTTTTTTTTTTTTTTTTTTTTACTAAATACAAACAGAGAATACATTTTGAAAAAAAAACACTAATTTGAGTTGCATGGCTGGACAGGGACATTCCCAACCTCTATATAGACTTGAAGACTTGCAAATGCTACTTTGTATACAACTTTACATGTATTCATTTAAAATGCGTAATGCGTAATTCCAGTGTGCGCTTTGCTCTAGTGTGCGTGGTGGAACCAGAACATGGTCGATAAAAGTAATACAAACCGAGGCCTTGCTAGGCTACATTTAGCCTTTAGTTTACTGCACCACAACCAAATGGGTATAAACCAACCCATGTGGAGAAACGCTTTAATGGTATAGGCTATGTATATTGTATATATGAACAAAACAGTGTACAGCAACAAAACTAGATCTACACACTTGCAATGAAAACACCTTGTGCCAGTATTAATAATTCGTTCTTATTAAACAACATAACGCAAGCCCGAGGCCGATTCACCTACAACGACGACGCAGAGTAAAAACATTAAGTGAAATTGGGAATTTTTTGTATCTTTGTGGGAAATGCACTTTACATTTGGTTTTGGTCCATTTATTAATTCGATGATGAGATATTATATGCCTCTTATTATCGTAGAATTGTTGTTTTGCACGTTATTCGTTGTTATTATGTGAAAAACAAATCGTGCGAGAAAACAAAATTGTGACCCAAATAGTCACCAGCTCGTGCGTAAAGCCAAGCTGTGAGTAATGTTCGACTCTCAGAGAATAAAACACGCAGAGCTCCGCTCCACAGGCGGCTCTTCTCGAGCTCCACATCCCGCGGTCGAGTTGCTCTGATTGTTTTGCTGGAGATCTAATTGTAAAATGCCATTACAGCGCCTCCAAATAGAACATACCTACTGCAGGGGTATTTCCAATGCCTTCCAAGGCGCTAAAATGTAATCATAACGCAGTTAAAAGAAACTGTGTGGATGTAAATAGACAACTGGCCAATGTTGTGCCAAGATTTTAGACAACTTCACACCGAATACTTGACCTTAACTTTGTTTTGGCGCCCCCAGTGTCTGCGCAGCCGGAACTGCCCTCTGCCTTTGTCTGACAGCAGTGCGGCTCAGGGCCCTGGGCGCAGCACAACAACATCCCAGAGACGCCTACTGGCTCAAAGAATGCTCTGATTGTGGCAATGTACGAATGAAGTTTGTAAGGTTGTGGTTTCGACTAAACATAGCGCTCCAAGTTATATTGCCTATTATAACAGGCCTGGTTGCTTGGACCAGACTAAATGGCGTAGATATAATACATTTAACCGTGTTTGTGTTTTAACTATGCCAAATGCAGATACAAATCCATGGTATTTGGCGTGATTTTACTTTCAGGAGAGATAATGCGCGGATTAAGTAAATAACAACAACAACATGATTATACTGGAATGTGATAACTTGCGCTTTTAGCTGCTCAAACACTCAAAGGTATAATAATGCGAAAATAATACAAGCAACGCGAAGGCTACATAATGGGCCCATCTGGTGTATCTCATGCATTTATCTATAAGCTATAGATATACTTCATCAGTTATTCGTATCCACGTTTTAATATCGGTGCGTCGACTGGCTGGATCAACGCGAATGAAGTGCTAAACAGAATGAACAGAATGATAAACAATGCACACATGACCGAAAACTATTTACGTATGCTGATATCCCACGCATATTGTATTCAATGTGTTGGGTGTCATTTTAATTATAAAATATATACATCCGATGTATACAACAAAGATATAGGCCTACAAGAAACTGACGCAGTCAAATAGGTGCGCGTAGGAACGGCGTGGGCAAGACGCACACTTACAATGATACTGAACGATAGATAGAATAGATGCAATACATTCTAAATGTGTACATTACATACATTGTCCTTCCATCTTTATTTGACCAATATAAGCCTGTAGCTGCAGTCCTCAGGCCCCTCAGCGTGGTTAGCCTGCACAGCTACACCATAAAGGTTATGTTGTGTCTGCGCAGGCCCTGCTAGCCTGCGCGATATCAGCGCTATTTGTTTTTTCCAACATGTTTATTCTAGGCTTAAAATAAACTAGGAGTCTAAGCATGAGCCTGGAGTGTCACATGTCACCGATGCAAGTCAAATGTGGCTTTTAATATCGAGTTACGAGCTTCTAGCGACTTACGACATATTGGGATGGCTAACGTGTTTATGGGGGAGGACGCTGCTTAGGATTAGGCTCCTAGTCTTAATATAACATCATATATAATAAGGACCCAGGCATTCTGAATATAATACCCTACTACATGATATATATTTACACGACATATATTTTGAGTCATTGGAAGACAACCAAATAACTGCAGACTGTACTCCCAATCGCCTGCCTATTGTTTTTTAATGTAGCTTATATGTAGACCTATACTTCCTAGACATATCAGACAGTTTACTCAGTTTATTCATTTAAATGCTTAATTTGTACATTTTATTACATTTAAATGTCTAACAGCAAACTGAAGCCAAAATCAACAAGTTCACGGGCTACTGTGGCGAGCAGCAGAAATAGACACGCGCATCTGCCAAATGGTCAGCTAAGGTTGCTAAACGAGGCCTGGAGCCTATACGATTATCCATCACCATCATATACATGCCAATATTTCATTGAAAATATGTTTAAGTACAAAGAAGGCATTGCAAATGTAGTTGTTAAGAAACTGTGTAAATGGCGCACACGCGGTGACTACTCCGGCCTTCTCTGAACTCGGAGAGGAATACAAGATATGATTTTTACGCATCTCATGCTGCAATGCGTTGCAGTGAATATTTAACCGACGAATTATAAGCCACTCAGAGATGGTGAGGCCTTTGAAATTCACGTTCAATAGGACATATCTGGGCCTCAAATGACGCGTTATGGAGCGCTTTACCCGGAATAACTCTTGCGCAAAATTACATCAGATCAAAAAAAAATTGCAATTTGAGAAATGTTTTATTAACTTCGATAGTCCAACAAAACATTAGTATAATACTTTTGAACAAAGATACACAAACAAACAAACAAACAACAAGGCGTACACGTATCTGTATCGCCGCAATACAAAATGCATCAAAGCGTAACGTAACCATTCATGCTGATATGAAAAAGACAAAGCCATTTAAAAAAAATGACAGAAACATCAGATAGTCTGTGTTCATCAGGATGCTTATATATATTTTTTTTTAAATCTAATTCATTATAAATCTCATTGTTTTTTTCAGACTTCTTGTAACACTTCTTACAGGAATGTCATCACATTTCATAAATAGATTCCATCTCATATTGATGCATGCGGGGAAAAAACCTTTCTAGCCTACAAATAATACGGATAATACGAATTTGGTGTCGCAGTGGTCCGAGGAGATGAAAACGTTGTAGCCCTGTTTTTGAGATTTTCTTCAATACGAGAATGCTTGCTCCCGCATCATCAGTCGTTTTTTCTTCATCCTGCGGTTCTGAAACCATATTTTCACCTGTTGATCGCTCAGGTCCAGTCTGTGCGACAACTCTTTCCTCTTCTGCCTGTTTATGAATTCATTCATCATGAACTCATTCTCAAGTTCAGCGAGCTGCGGTTTGGTATATGGCTTCCTCTTCTTCCTCGTCCTCGTTTGGGATGAGCACCACGACGCGCCTGCAACGAGAAGCACACACACACCAACCCGTTTACATGTTTTCACAAAACGCAAGATATATTAAAATACAC